>JAPMOB010221804.1:0-52354 GCA_029875015.1 Lepomis gibbosus | reverse complement strand
CGCTAAAATATCAAGGTGAAAGTCATCATAGCTTGCGTAGTATAGACCCAGCTCCCAACCCAACTTTGAGAATAGATTTTTTTTGTCGCCCGATAAGAGTCTCGCGTTAACGCAGCCGTTAACGCCGATAACGGCCCACCACTAATATATATATATATTTTCATTAAACTATTTATAAATTAATCGATAATGAAAACAACCATTAGTTGCAGCCCAAGGTCCCAAACTAGACGTGCACATGTTTGGAAAAGGACACATCTTTTGCAAAAGCACATCCCGTATCAGCCCAAAACTTACTTCCATGTACACCATCCTTTTTAACCACAGTTAATACAAAGTTGTCCACTTCTTGATGAGGGGACGACAGGCAGCCAGAAAGAGAGTCTGTAAGTGATGGATGGAAAAAAGTTACATAAATTAAATTATTACTATTTATGTTGAAAAATATCAAGGTAAAACTTTGCTATGCTGGCTGATTAAATAACACAGTATTTATGTATGCATAATATGGAGAGATGCCTCTATTGTCATTTCAGTATTACCTGCATTTGAAGCTGACCCCTGCTGGTCAAGAAGTGTTGAGGTTTGGGATTCCTTTGTTTCTGGGATGTCCCACGTAAGAATCCTTTGACCTGTGAAACTAATGATATACAGAAATAAGCTCCAGTTGCTGTGGCTTGATAAAGGTAATAATTCCAGCAGACAGAAAACTGTGTTAAAATGTGTTCAATGTACCTCACATTACAGATTAAGGAAGCCAAGAATACACTTTCCTCCTCTGAAACTCCCCTTTCAGGTTTGGCAAAAAACTTGTTGTTGTCTGCCACCGTGAATGCAGCGTTCTTTCCGACTTTTGAGGACTTGTAAAGTCGGAAATTGCGGTTCTTAGTGTAAACACCTGTTTTTGAAAAATATAATCACAAGTAACAACCACAAGTAAGTGCATGTGCCTGATATAATGGTAAAAAAAGGAAACCAAAAAGAATTTTGGTTTTTCTTACCAAGATCAACAAAGAGACAGTCTTGGCCATCCTTGTTTTTCACCTTGAGGAATCTGAGGTCTCTCTCTTCCTGCTTGCGCCTCTTGGTCTGTGGACGCTCAGCCGTCTCACCTGCCTTTGCCGGCTTCCCCTCAGAAATAGCATGCGCTCTGCAGTCAGTGCGTCATTGATAAAATTACACACAGTGGTGATAGCAGAGAAATTTAAATAATTATTTTCACACGTCTGAAAAACAAACCGTGTTTCACTGTTTTCTGCCACCGAATTCACCCCAACATTCAGGACACTACCATTTTTGTGTGTGCTCAGAACTGGTTGAAGAATTGCATGGATAAATCTTCCTAATAAAAAAAGACAGACAGAATATATGACCTGAAGTTATATATGAAGACAAAAATCAGTCTTTGTTGCCTCTATTCAACACAGAACATACCCACATGTATGTTGTCTTTGAAAGCTGCATTCTGAAGATTGAAGATGAGATGTCGACTGAACTTGTCTTCAGTGCTGGAGTCAAGATTGAGGACATTGTTTGTGGAGCATCGAATCCCATAAACGTCCATTAGCTTGTCACAAACGTACTGTCAACACACAGACAGATCAATATACAGTTTATCCTGCATCTTTAAGAAAGTAACAAGACAAGGTACACATAATCTCCCATATGCAACAGATTCCAGTCTCCAGAAGCAAATCACTTTTTCACAGTTTATCATTTTGATTTATTCAGCTAATCATCCTTGTCTCGTTGGAATCAACAGTGAACCTTTCCTCCCCTCAGAAACGCTTTCTTTCCCCCATTAGAGCAAAGGCATATTTACACACTTAAATAGAGGAAGAAAACTACGGTCCCGAGGATTAAAATGTCACAAAAAAACTTAATTAAAACCCTACATTTAGAGAATATTCAATATGACTCTCTTAATTTAATATATTTTTCTGCCCCTAGTTGCAGCAGGACATTGCAGCTTGAAATTAGAAGAATATGAGTGAAATATATACAGGATAGGAGGGATATTCCCCTTTGTATTTATTTTTATGCCACATTTTTGGTTTAATAATGAAACTGATCAACTTCTGAATCGTTATCTGTATGTGAAGCAAGCTGTTTGATAAAAATAAGTTTGAACAGAATGCAGGAACATACATCGTCAGTGAAGATATGAAAAGTACCCTACCTGGATAAGCGAAGACACCATAGTTTTCCCATCAGCTACTTTGTTTGAGGGTTTGTGGAACTCCAAGTCAAAGTAAAGCTTACAAACAGCGCCCTCTGGTATCACCTCATAGCAGTGCATCAAGGACTGTGTATAAGTCCTGAAAAATAAATAACCATCTACGCACAAACGAAGATGCACCTCATTTTGCAATATAAAATTGATATTTACCTGTAGTAATGCCACAGCTCACTGTAACTGGTAACCAGGTAGATCCTCTGACCCAGGGGGGTCTTTTCTTTCTCAAGTGCAAAAACATGTACAGCCTAGGGAATGCAAGGCACAAACACCAGCATGTTATGCTACACAGACACACACAGAATGTAAAGTCTAAGGTAAAGACTGATGACATAGTCAAGTACCAAGTCTTGTGTTACCTCTTTGCAGCTCTGAGCGAAGCTGATCGCCATAATTTGACGAGGGAAGAGCTTCCAGATGGAGGAAGGCTGACATGGCCACAGTCGAGGTTTGTAGGGTGAGGCCAGAGGATTCAACTGGAACGACTGAGCAAGCTGCTCAACCTTTTTCACTCGGTCTCCCCACTTTCTCATCCTCAAGACCTTATGAACCACTTATATGACCTTTTATTGCACCCACAGGGCAACTTGGTTATCATTTGAACACCTCCAACCAAGGTCAGAGATCAGCTACAGTGCAGCACCCTGGAGCTGGTAAAAATTCAGTGAGTGGATGTTTGAACTTTGGTCCTCTTGTCATCCATTGAATCAACAACTCTCTGTAACATTTTCAACAAAAACAGAGCATTATAACCTCCATGAAGATATTTATTGCAGAACTGTTGTATTAGCCTGCGTTAGTTTTAGCTAGGGGTAGCTAATAAACTGGCAACTGAGTGTATGTTCAGTATGTAAAATATGATGTAAAATATGATTATAAAATATAATAATTCTTATAGACATATTTGTAAACATCCCAATAGTGTATAAAATGCTCTCATTTAACCTTGACCCAAAACAACATTAAAATGCTGTTTACATCAATAGTAATTAGGGCTGCACAATTAATAGAAATATTATCGAATCCTAATATGGCAAAGTTCAATATCCAAATAGCAGAAGCTGCAATTTTTTTGATGGAGGTAAAAATGTGTGACAAAGCAGCATTATAATGTAGTACTGTAAGTTAGTGCTGCCGAGATGCCCAGGCATATCTCCAGATGTAAGAAAACATGTTTGTTTGGTTCAGACAAATGTCACATCATCGTCACATCATCATGACTTGACATGAAGTTATTTCTCAGTGAAAATGAATGTGTAATGCAAAAATGATAATTCTCACTGATAATGAATCTGATGGCATATTGTAAATATGTCAAGATTTATCGCAATTTGATTTTTTTTTTTTACAATATCAGTGAAGCCCAAATAGTAATAATACAATAATATAACAAAGGACTCTGAACAATGCTAAACTGACAATATTTGTATAAATTTATGTATATGACTATACACATCAAGTAACTGGCAAATGAATGTAAAATAAAAGTGAGTTAGAGTAAAAGTAAAATGTTTCCCTGCAACAGTTAACGTTAATGCAGTGAGGCAGAGATAGCAGCATCACGTTTTACTACTGAAGTAAAGTTTAAGTAACTTTCCTTAAAAATTACTTGAGTAATTTAATGAGCTTATTTGCTTTCTATTATATTGCCTTTCCAAGTAAATAATATGAATACGTTTTTCACCCCTGCAGACTAACGTTAGGTATAAACTCACGGAGATCATTTAGGCAGTGAGCTAACAGTTAACAGAACATTAACGTTAGCTAATTCAGCGTG
The DNA here is from genome assembly GCA_029875015.1 of Lepomis gibbosus. NCBI lineage: Eukaryota > Metazoa > Chordata > Actinopteri > Centrarchiformes > Centrarchidae > Lepomis > Lepomis gibbosus. The sequence goes on along the minus strand of JAPMOB010221804.1, from coordinate 48,341 downwards.
TTTGGGGGAACATGGCCATAACTCACCGTTAGTTAAGGATTAATGGTACAACAGTTCAGCCAGTTGTTATACTGCAGTTGTGTTAATAGTCCGTTTAGTCACCTGTCAGTCTGTGGGAACTGGTAACGTTAAGAGAAACATAAACACAAACTTCAGCCACAGGGTCTTGTTTTCTTTTTGGCGCTTCTGGAACCGGAAATAGTGCTGTTTCCGGTTCAAAACGGAGCCCACACAACAGCACTGGTTTGGGTTTTACTGCCGCAGTTTTTTCAACAAAGAAGATTATTCCAGCCATTCCAACCTGTACTGTTTATTAGATACAAACAATGTAGCCTAATGATTACAGAAACTTGAAGCGATCATTATAGCAGCCTGCTGCACCAGCGATAGTAAGTCCTACCTTAAGTTATGGTGCACAGACACAGTACAGTCCACAGTAAACAATACGCTGAAACTAGTTAGTTTGAGACTTAAACTGTGTTGAGAGATGCATCTTTTTTTTCGCCATTTTTTTTCAAACTTTATTTGAAATTGCAATCCTTACAAAGGTATACAGTCTATGGGTATAACCATAGATTGTATATAAAAAGGGTATAACACATTTGTAACATAACAGTACAACAATTACAATGTCTGATCGCCAGGGGGGGGTGGGGGTAAGGGATTATTTAAAAACTTTAAACATAATACAAGCTGATAAAGTTTTAATTGCTTTTTGCTTTAGAGATCCCTGAATTGATGAGATGTAACGTTTGAACGCATTTGAAAAGGCCACAATGCAAGGTTTCTTATCTGTGAATTTACATTTGTGAATATGAAATTTGGCCATAATAATAAGGAGATTAATCAAGTACACACAAGTTTTTCATTGTGCATTATCTTCTGGGAAACCAAACAATACATTCTTCCAAAACAAAGCAAAACTTTCTATTTTCTGAAATAAAGTCACAGAATCTTTTCCAGAAATTTTTCACAATAGGACAATGCCAAAACAAATGTACAACAGTTTCTGGACAACCACCACAGAAACTACAATGTATTTCAATATCTTTCCTAAATCTGTACTTAATATAGTTTTTAGCTGGACATGTATAGCAATTGTAAGTCGCTTTGGATAAGTGTCAGGTAAATGTAAATGTTATTTCACCTTTGAAAACACCATGAACTGTCAAGGGTTTAGATAAGGTTTGCATGAAAATTGGGAAGTGCTCTCAGGGAGATCTTAGAATAGTAACATGTTTTTCTGAACTTTAGTGGTGCGGAGAGAACCGGGAACTCAACTGTGAAATGACGGTTTAGACGTAGACTGGAAGTCTACTCCCTCTGCATTGAGCAGAGGGAGTATAAAATGGGGACGGAGAGATTGTTAGAGTAGAGGTTATTCCTGTATCTGCAGAGCAGGGGAAATTTCTCTGCCAACACCTTGGTTTGTATCTTTAAAGATCTAAACAAATTAAGACAATCATTAAGACTTCTAATCAGTTAATTGATTACCTAAATTCTGAAATATTGCAATTTAAATTGTGTAGTCTAGGATCGTTCACCGGGGCAATCATCCGAACAAGGACCTAAACCAAGAAAGGGAAATTCTTAAATTTGATTACTGTTTAATAATTTCTTCTTTATTCAGATTTTTGTAATTTACTATTCATATTTTCTAATCATTGTTTGATCATTCATATATTCATTTATCATTTTTACATGCACGATAAAAATCATTGCATTAAGATGACAGTTGATTCCTGTCTTATGTGTTTTTGATTATTAATTTGGGAACACGGCCAGACAAAAAGGATTGACACATTCACACTAGTCTACTGGTCTGGAACATTTAGGCTTGTCTGGGTTATAAAATATCTTGAACAAACCAGCAAGAGCTTCAGTAGCACATTGCTTTAGCAGAACACGTACCTCAACACTCCCAGAGGCTCTGAGTTATTTCCTTCAGCAGGAAAAGAAAAGGAGTTGCTTAGTGAGATAAGGATTTCCACATCCCCAAAGCCCATTTTCTGCTGAGTATGATCACACTCCTGCAGTTTGATATACATGGACTTGATTTTTTGAGTTGCTCCAAGAAATTAAATTTTCATTGTTTCAGGTATGAGATTTCCAGCGTTTTGTTTTCATGATTTGCTTTTAGATAGAAAAAATGTGCTTCGATCCTCCATGTTCCAAGGAAGGAGAGCCGATAAGGGTGGATTAAGGGCTTGTCTAAACAAAGTATCTGAGCAACGAGACAGACCATCCTACTTCTGGACTGGGTACAGCGTCATGGAAGTTTATTCAAGTTTGATCCTGCAGTACTTTTCTTTGATTTCTGTTTTTAGTGGTCTGTGCAGAAAGAAGACAAGAAGAATGTGGGACAGAAGAAAACTTCATCTTGTGGCAATCATTTTCACAGCTCTCTACTACAAAGTATGTACTATTTTTCTTACAAATAGCCATTCAAAACTTGTTGTAATATTATGCAAAACATAAAACTCTTGAAACTATATTTTTAATTCCATACTCAATTAAAGGGGACTGTAGAGAGCACAACACCGCTGGAACTGGACATGGCCCCAGATGCTGTAGACGACATGTACACTGGATGCCATAACGAGTCATTGAAAATGTTTGTTCATTTAGATCTGTTACAACAAGAGCTAAATAACAATAAGCAATTCCAGAATGAATGGGCTACAGATACCCAGTGTTCAGTACCTGAAAAAAATAAAGAACATACTGCTGCACTTTTGGCATATGCTAATGCAGATGAAGAATTCAAAAAGACCTTGGCCCATGCAGTGAAGACATCGGGTGTGAATGTTCGCTTCTACGAAGAAAACTTCCATTTCAAGTCTCTTCATTTCCTGCTTATGGATTCCATGACACTGCTGCAGCCAAATCAGTGCAAGACTCTGTATGTTTTCTCAGAGGAAAAATACAAAGCAGAAAAGGGCTCAAATGTGAGATTTGGAAGGTTCTTTGTAGGTTATTTAAGCTTTAGTGAGCTAAAGAAAAATGAAGATTTGGTAGGAAATGTCATCTTTAACATCTCTTCTTGCTTCCTTGTCAACCTGGGAGACATTTGCAGTAATAACAAGGATAAAGTACTCATATCTCCAGCTGAAGTCTTCACGGTCGAGGAAATTAATGAAATAGATGATATTGATGAGGATGTGGAATACACTGAGATTGTTTTGAAACACTCAAAATTGCAGAGCTTGCACAACTGTTACATCTTTTCAAGGTAAGACTAACATTTTATCAATAATAATGACATATTTTGCTCAATCCCATAATTACCAACAGTGGTCTGGTTATCTATATCTTAACTGTGTGTGTGACTTTTCAATGTTACAGAATAATTGATGAAGAATTGTTTGGCTTCAAGTATTTAAAGTAGATACAAAGACCACATAATTTTACCAGACCCAAAATAAATTTAAACTGCTCTTCTCCCAAACGACTTTATTTTGAAGAGTAAGATCCTTTTTGTTTAACCAGAAACAGGTCACTAAAATAACTCATCAAAAATAGTAATTTTACCTCTCTGGTCTACCTCTGCCTCAGTCGCTGAGTTTATTTTAATTGTGTGACTTTAGTTGTTTTAAACCCTTTAAAACAACTAAAGTCACTCAATAACACAAACAAACAAAAACACCAAAGTCACAATAACACAAACAAAATAACTGACCTAGGCTGAGGTAGACCAGCAACTCCAGTGTTCTGCAAAATTACTGTTGTTATCAATGGAGCTTTGACAAGAACAACTGTTTCTGGTGTAAAAATCAAAAGGATCCTACTCTTTAAAAAAAGGTCTGTCTCTCGCTTGAAATACTGCAAATACTGGACCAATTTCAAAAATGTTTCCCAATTAGTCACATAGACACAAACACATGGGAATTTAAGGTCCAGGTTAAATTCCAATGTGTACCAAAGTTACATTATAAGTTCCACACAATGATGAATGATAGTTTTAGAGCCTCTGACAACATGATTTCAGATCTTTAGCATTTCTCTAAAGCCTTAAATATTAATGAATAAATAAGCAAGAATTAAGTATACCAGAAAAAAGCCTGTATTGTAATGCACTCAACTCAACTCAATAATCACCTATGGTTTCCTTGATAGAGACCTGATACTTTTATTATTGTTATATAAAATGTATTCTAACACAAATTCCGACTACAATTTCCTGTCAACAAGAACCTTTCAACTCAATAGCTCTAATAATGTTTCACATTCTGTTTTTACATAGATTGCTGTCTTTGACTGCATTATTGTTAAATGATGCTTAGTTGTAGAGTCTCTTTCAGGAGAACTAAATAAAAACAGCCAAATTATTTTTAACACTACAGGATTTCTCCACTTTTGAAATATGGACATTATGCCGTTGTGTGTGGGTGTGGTTTGTTCAGATTTGATTTTGACAGTGCAGACAACATTATAGCAAACTACTTTCATCAGAGTGTGGTTCAAATATAGCTAATTGGTGATTAGAGGCAGGAAATGTTATCTTAACAGGACCACCTTGTATTGTAATAAGAAGCTGAATGATAAAATAGATTTTCAGGGCCTAAAATATATTTTGGTATACAATAGTGTATATTGCAAGAGATTCATCTCCCCCTTTTTGTTTCCATCTCTCTAGGTCCCCAGCTGATGTCTCCACCCAGTGGCTTGTCTTGGTGCTTGTGCTTTATCTCTTCTTTTTCTTTAACTGTTGAGCAAAAACATTTAACATATCAATCTAACCTGGGAGTTATTACGACACAAAAAAATGCTGTGTTTATACTGTTGAGCTATGAACATTCAGTTTTGCTGTGATGCCTGCCAACTTTTCAGCTGCAAAAATACAGTCATGTCACACAGTCTACCACATTTTGGGAGTTATAGACTGAAATCTTCTTTTCTTTACACATACCAGCAAAAAAATAGTAATATAAATATTTCTGAGATAAGACTATTTCTTTTGTTTAAAATTTTTGTGTACCATTGTATGCCTTTAATAGAGAGTGCAAAGCAGCAAGGCAAGAGGAAATGCATGTAGAGAAACGGATGTGAGCTGAGCAGAGGAAGTATGTGAAGTTCATGGTTGGCACTTTAACCCCAAAGCCACCAGGGAACACCAAAATAAGGCATTTTCAGCTCTTAGATGTATGAGCTTTAGAAATAGATTTTAAAAATAATAAAATGGTTGAACTGTACCTTGTCTTGTTTCATACTTTTTATGTACTGTAAAGACTGAGCTTTAAGCATCTTTTCATGTGACAACTACAATGACAGTTACTGTAAGTTATCAAATGCTGGCTGGATCCCACCTACTACTTTGAACCAATGTTCAAGTTTGATTCACATTTTTTTAGGTAGGCAAATTTTGTTTTTAAATTGAACCAGCTTAGATTTACAGTTTAGTCACCAGGTGAAAACTGTCAACCTCACTAACAGATCATGTGTTGAGATGTGGCTCAGTCCCAACATTTGTTGGTAAAATGCTGTACTTCCAGTGTATAACTGAAACCACAATATCTTGATTTGATCCTTCTGTTTTCATCCATGTCAAATAAGATGCAAAATGTAAAAACAAAAAAAACAGCTTTTGAGTGATTTAGAGAGACACAATTTACTTCTCATCAGATTAATACTGATACAGTGTTTACTGTTGTGTACCATCATTGCAAAACAACACACCACTATTATTACACGTAACTGAAATAAAATATAACAAAGACACAGATGCAATGTTAAATGTGTATATCATAATACAAAATAAAACACATCATCACCATAAAATATATACATAATTTGTGCCTCTGTGTTTGAGAGTGCACAAAATTATTATAAGACACAATGTACATACATACTATATACAAAAGTCCCAAAAAGTCTCAACATTTTAAAATGGCACATGCTTTCTCCAACTGACGAAGTACAGTAGCAAGCACTTGTGAATGTACATTCTTTCATAAAATGCAGGTAACATCCAACCAGGATCATTTAGTATCAGTGTCACTAGATTTAAGTGCATCATTGCTGATAGAGCAGCATTAATACTGTTAAAATCCACATAGTCTCCATAGTAATGGTCTGATGGCGTTAAATATATTCTACCTTACATACACTAATATGAAATATAATAGCGTACTGAGTCTAACATTAAACAAACGGAATTAAAAATGTCAAGTATATAGTTTAGGATGCTGACAAAGTATCATTGCATTACTTAAAAAAGTAAAGAGATGTATGACAGCTGAATGACTTTGAGTTATGTGAGATATTTTACCAACAAAAGAGAAACAACACTCTTATAGCAGAAAAATTTTAAATATCTGGATATAATAATCATGCAGACATTTAAAATACCTTGGCTTAAACTATCAACTATGTTTCACAACAGAAGCTAAAAAAACAAATAAAGTACAGTAAATAAACATGTAAGGAAATATAATGTATTTAGGGACCATCTATTTACACAAACAAGTCGACCTAGATATATTTTAGAAAATATTAAAAAGTATCTAATGAACAGCTGCATTTTATGATTAAAACAAACTACCCTCGAAAATAAACTTCTAATCAGTGAAAGGCAATGGTGTCAAAAGAATCAGATATTTTGTTATATCTAATATAACAGGATGGTATGCAAGTTTTCAATCATTTGTCAAAACTGATTAAGATTCCATTTTATCAATTCTGATATGTCATTTGAAAAAAATACCCCACCATGGCTGAGATTACTTATCTGACACTGTGGGTCTTTCACTTTAAAAAAAATTTCTATAGTGTATTTGCCTCCTGTGCAACTCACCTGCTCCCCTCTAAAAGTTTAAAAACCTCTTGTGCAGTGTTATACTCAACACTGTGTTCAGATTTATAAATGTTCACCACAACTATCAGAGTTAATTAATATTTATACCTTCAACAAGTAAACAAAAATCAACCCAATCAGCATTTGTCAGCTTAAAAGAATGTCTCGCGCAAACCTACTGAGCATTCAGCTGGAGACAACTAACTGTCTTTATTAGTGGGCTCAGAGCTGAGTCTTGACCTGTGTCCTCGGGAGCAAGTGCTCTTGTCTTTGCTGAGGATGCTGGTGCCGACCCGAGACAGGGTGCACATGCTGCTCTGGTAACCCGGTCGAAGTCTTGTGTTTTGGAGCTCCAGCTCATCGTAGCTTGAGACCCGGACAAAGGGGCACCAGCGGAAAACCCGCTTGAAGCCGGCCCGGAACCTGCACCCATATCAAGCCCTGACATGTAATAATACTGCTGTGTAATGTACAGGCTTACATGTGTGTTTTCTTGGGGAGACATATTTGTACTCACCTGCTGTTGAGGCAGCAGTAGATGATGGGGTTGTACATGGTGGAGCTCATTGCCAGCCACAGCACTGACAGATAAACCTGCTGGATGTACTTCCACTTGATCAGATGCTTGTTGAGACCCGTCGCAATGAAGTAGACATGATAAGGCAGCCAGCAGAGGGCAAAGGTCACCACTACGATGATCATCATCTTCACCACCTGTAATGCAAAGGACAGATATATTAGTCAGGACATCACCCCAACTAGACAGCTTACCTCAGCAACCAAACTCCAGGAGTGTTGCAGTCAAGCACAGACATGTTTTAGAGAATAATGAAGTGCAACAATGATCAAAATAAAGAATGCAGTCAGAGCTCACGACATGAAAACATAGCATCCGGAACATAACTGTAAGTATCCCATAAAACAAGACAAGGAGAAATCATCATTCATGTCAGAGAGTTTTAAGTACCAATATAAACTCTCTCTGTCTCCCATTTGATGTAATGAACGTCGCCCCTATGGAGCACCTGAGATAACTCAATGCTGACTCATTTCACTGATTATAAGAGCTGAAATGTCAGGCTGCTGGAAACTTCTCATTGTAATTTTATTAGAGCTTTAATTGTGTTTGTTGTAAAAATAAATAATACAAATAATAAATAAATACATTTTAAAAAACATAGCTAGCTAACCTGGCTTGCTAGTTATGCATGACACCAAATCACTTCCATATGATAACAGAAGCCACACCATAGCACCTCCTCCATTTAAGTTACATAGATTGAATTTGGGGTTTTGTTTGCTGTTTGTTTCTGCCACTTTGGAGCAGTGAAACAAACTGTGAGTACATCAGACATATCATATTATGAAGTTTTAACAGCAAACATGTTAATGCTTTCTAACACATATGCAACTTTATAATTTGATATGCCAGATGCTTATTTTCACATCCAGCAGACACCAAGCAACATTAGCATTCATTTGGAGTAAAGATTGTGACCCGATGAATGTCCAAAAACAGAACTAAAAAGTGTTTACTTCTGTTTTTGGACTTAATGAATTTCTTACAGAACGTCTGAGAAAAAAACCCCATCAGGCTCTTGAGCCACTAAATGCTTCACCATGTTTAGCAGCTAGTTGATAAGTGTGTCTGGTGGCTGGTAGCATACAGTGAGTTAATTAGACCCTACTGCAGCTGAAGATGTTGAAAAAGGTTGATGAGAGTGGTGAGACTGTGACTACATTTAACAAATGATGTTTTGCATTTCCAGGTCATTTTAGTAGAGACCTCTGTTCACAGTTGAACGCCTGAATAAGATAAAAACAGCTCCTCGTCAAACCAGCTTCACAGCAAACATCTCGTGAGGAGAGCCCTCCTTTCTGTCCTCTTTGGAGGACTAATTCACCCCTTAGCCATAAAAGACCCATCCTACCCTGGACATCATCTGTTCAACTTGCTGCCCTCTGTTAGACGCTTCAGGTCAATCAAATCACAAACAAAAGGACTTAAGAGAGCTTAAGTCTGAGCGCTTAACACTGCCAGTGGAACACTGCCAACACTGCTGATGCTAACTGTTTGGGAACTGGGTGACTATCAGAATTCAGCACTATAAAACTTGCAATTGCATTTTTTAGGTTTTGTACTGCCTGTATATGTCAGCAAATGCGCAAAATCCTAGAGAGCAATGTCTCAGCTGCTAACAATAAGTTATTGTACTGGCAGCTCTTTATATTGTCCCTGAAGTAGCAGCTATGCTGTTTGTCTGTTTTCCTTCATTCTGATCACAATGAATGGCTCCCATACGAAGAGAGGGAAAGGTCAGTAATGACGCACCAGACCCAGCAGGTTCCAGGTAGGACGGATGAGAACGGCACAGACCTCATCAGTGTGTCGCCGCACAATACAGAGCTACGGGGGGTTAAAAGGAGCAGGAGGCTATTATGCCATCAACAGAAGCTCGTCAGCTAGACGGAGATGATAGTGACTTCCTCTTATCCAGCCCAGATAGCATCTTATAAGCATTGACCTTTGAATCAAGCCTGACATTGTCTTGTAGCTTTGTTTCCTGACATTTATGAATCTCTTTTATCTCTCACAGCTCAATTTTGCCAGCAATCTGAGCCTCTGATGATTTTTTTTTCTATTAAGCCCTCTAAAAGATTGCAAATGACAAACCTGCACCTGTCACATGTGGACTGAATATCTGTATGTGTTTGTGGTAGCAAAACAATATTCCCAATGTAAGTCTAGGGAGGAAATTTATTTCCAAGTTAATGTTTTGTTATGTAGTTTACATTGTTTCTTACTTCATTACACTCAAATAACAGGCTAAATTTGAGTTCAGATGAAACGTGATGAGTGTTATTTGGCTTTTGTCAAATGAAGTTGCTGCTACACAGTTTGGGGAATAATTTATGTAATTAATTTTTTCAAAACATCCTTTTTCACTGATTCCGTCAGCTGCCTAACGCATAGCACTGTCTGTTATATAGACATAAACCGAAATGTTAACCTGCAGTATTTGTGTTTTTTTATCAATTGTATTATTTAGCATTAATCCCGGGGCTGTCGTGATAGTTGCTCGTCATGACAGCTGAAATGACCTTAATCCCTGTTCAACCCAACCCTCACAGTAGCTGCTGCAAAGCACACTGTGCAGTCCGGCTGATGACGTCTAACAACAGTGGAAAAAGTGCCTCTGGAAGCTTTTCTTTTCTTCTAGGCTGCCATTGCAATTGAACAGCAAGTTATGTTTAGTCGCCTGTGTAATGTGTTTTGCTTCCTCCCCAAACAGCAGAGGTCTTTCTAAACGCGTGGATCATTATTGCTATCGTGGATTGGTGTCTCTGCGCCCGGGAGATTATAACACGATAAAAAGAGAATATTTATTATTTAAGTTTAGGGTTAAGATTATGTTAATATTCTTTCTTTGTACAAGGACAACAAAGCTAAAAAAATAGATGGGCAATGATAAACATAAAACTATTATGTATTATGCATTAAATAAATGTGGTGTTTACCTTCCTTTTAGCCCTGAGCTGTCCATGATAGGTATCAGATGAGTCTCCTGGGATCTCCCCTCCCCAAAGAGTCACCCCCACAATGGTGTAAGTGATGCCCATCACCGCTAAGGGCAGCACATAGACTAAAACTGTCACTATGATATGATACCTGCAAAAGTGGAAAAACACATCACCAGTATATTTGTATAAGCGGGATGAAGAGTGGGTGAACAATGAAATGTCTGTTAATGATAACCCCAATCATGCATAGAGAAATTAACATACAAGAATCAAGATTACAGCTTAGCTTAGCTTTGCCATGCTAATGACAATGAAACTTGACATAAGATAGAGAAAAGGGGTTTGTCTGTCAGTGTTCTCACATGAAGGGGTCGTCGGCCATGCGGGGCCAGGCCACATAGCAGAGGGTCCTGCGGGGCAGAGCTCGGGTGGTAGAGAAGTAGCAGAGAGGGAAGGCCAGAACCACAGCCAGGCTCCAGATACAGACGATGACTCCCATAGTGGCCTTCGCCGACAGACGATGCTTCAGAGGGTAGATGATGGCCATGTACCTGCAGGTCAGAGGTCACTACATAAGCCTAGAAAAATATGCTAATAAATGCAGACATCACAAATAATGACAGTTTACATATGTTGCCCTAATATATAAACCTGAGGTTTTATAGGCATGGTCATTATTACAGCTGGCATCTCACAAAAGAGGTTACTGTGACTCACCTGCTGTGTTGCTCAGATTAATATCTTTCTAAAGACAAGTTCAAGGCTGTTTAATAAAATGGGCCAAAGGTTCGCAAAAATGTCACTCCACCATTTGAAATCACAGCACTAAGATGATACTTAAATAAAAGTAAACTGAAAACAATTCTTATTAATTAATTAATTAATTAAGATTATTAATTAATATTATTGCAGTTGTAAAATAATCTCGAGGCATGGCAGCCTATATGGAAACAGAAAAATATCTTCCAGCATTCAGTCACTACCTGTCGATGGCTATCGCGGTCATAGAGTAGATGCTGGCGAACACAGCGGTGACAGGGAAGAAGTTGTGAAACCGGCAGTACACTTCTCCAAAGTACCACTCTCCGTGAGCCGCGTAGATGAAGTTGATGAGTGTGTTGAACGCAGCCATCGAAACATCGGAGAAAGCCAAATTCAGCAGGAAATAGTTAGTGACAGTCCTCATCCGCTTGTGCGCCAGAATAATCCAAATCACAATCAAGTTTCCGAAAACCGCCACTGCCAGCACAGTGCTGTAAGCCACGGACCACAGCGCGATGCGCCACGCCGGCTGCACAAACTGGTTGGTCAGATTTCTGGTTGTGTTGGATCCGTCCCGTTCAGAGGCCATTCCTCAAGTGTCCTCAGTGGGATCTGCTCTAGTCCGCTGCTGGCGGGCGACATAAATCACTTGGGCACCACTGATGCGCAGCATACGCGCAAGAGTGTTGACCAGCGTGACCGGCGAGACAGAGAGAGAGCGGTGCTGATGCTGACACTCCCTGCCATAACTCACAGACAAACAGGTGGAGAATAAAAAATATTTTTTCAGCCTGGCACACTCCTTGATCAGAAAAATCTATCTTAGGCTGCCAAGCTGGTATCATCAAGGCATGAAGGCTATTTTAAGTAAAATACCGCACTGTAAAAATGCAAAATTGCATTAAAAATGTCAAGTATGTAAGTATATTCAGGAAAATGTACTTAAAGTATTAAAAGTACAAGTACAAGGCTATACAGAAAAATGTGTCACCACTGTGACTGATTTATATCAATAGATTATAATTACTTATGAATTAAAAGCAGGATGTTTACTGTTGCTGTTGGCTGAGGTGAAGCAATTATAGAACTATTTTGTATGGGACTCCAACTGAAGATGATTTTCATTATGGATTAATCTGCTGATTATTTTCTCCATTAATTGATTAAGTCAGAAAGTAGTGAGAAATTCCATCACAATAACCCAGAGTCCAAAGTGATACCGCTACAGTGCTGTGTTTTGGCCAACGAAACACTCCAAACCTTAAACCATTACGAATAAATTAAGATTATTAAAAAGCAGCCAATTCTCCCATGTGTGAAGCTGGAACTGTGAAAAGTTTGCCATCTTTGCATGACAAATGATTTCATGATTACCACAATAGTTTGCAAATCATTTTTCTCAATCAACTAATCTTTTCAACTGTGCTTGTATTTACTGCTGGGCAGTTTAATTTAGAACAGAGCATCATCTTTTATAAGCTCTTAAATAAAATGATACTAATGTATTAATAATGACTTGAGTGAATGTGATTACTGTAAATTTGAAATTGCTTTACATTACAATTTGGCTGACAATTTAGTCTGAAACAAGTTCTTCTTCTTGCAAGTTCAACACATGAGATGATTAGGTAATATTAAATATTGACTCTGACTGTAAATCTCTGGTAAATGTCAGAGCTGTTTCAGTCCAAAGGGAGGGAACTGCCATGAACTGCATTAAAGCTGCCGGAAGCCTTGGATGTGTCTGACTGTGATACAGTTAATCCTTAATAGCGGCGCCATCAAAAACGAAGCTTACAGCTGCTGGATTTTATGTAACCATAAGCTCAAAACAGAGTGTAAAGGCCTTTAAGTCTCTATATGCCTTTACTTTCTCTGAATATTTCTCAGTGTAACATTTAGACAGAGAACATTTATTCAAAGACTCTTCATGTTCCACCTCCGCAATTATTTCCAGATTTCTACAGAATCTCCAGAGACTCTTCACAACAAAGACGGAAATTGTGCAAAAGTGCGACAGCTGATCCAGGCTACTGATTCAGGCTTACACAAAAAAGAAAGCTTTTTATTAAAAAGAATATTCTGACTATAGCTGGGTTATGAGACACTGGGCCTCTGGGCACAGACACGAAAAAGTAGTATTGTATATCCTGTGGAGATGGGCTGTGTAGGACAACAACACACAAAAAATTATGAAAAAATTCATGTCAGATCAGAGTATTAGCAGCTATTCATTTCTGATGTGTTGGGTGATCCCTACTTTTGACTCTGTGTTTTTCCAATGAGAAATGTAGCTGTCACTTTAATTAAATACATTTAAATTTAAATAAAGTCTCTACCCTAGTTTTAAGACATAACAAATTTGTCTGAATTTCTGAAAATGCACACCCTGAACAAACACAGCCACCTACACCTTTTTAAGGGTTTATATGATTAATCATAATTATGAGTTTTATGTCAACATCCAAGCCGTAAATACGGCGGGGAAACATAGGTTTTGTGAAATCTCCAGTGTGTTGGACTTGGCACTTGCTAACATAGAAGTTAGCTTGAAGCTTGACTCAGAGACAGGCAGGTTCATCTTTACTGCAATCAAAAAACAGGCAGGCAGGTAAATCAGGCAAACTTATCAAGAAGGGATCAGGCAGAGAATCAGAAGGTCAATGGTCAGGCAGGCAAACAAAAGGCTTCAGAGCTAAAGCATCTGACAATTATGGGTTGCGTGTATAGTCCAAGGTTAATATGGGAAATGGGAAACAGGTGAGCATGTGTGGCCGGAAAAGGTCAGGTTATGGGAATGTCAGGAAAGGGGTTAAAGGCAGGAGTGGCTGGAAATGTTTGCTGTCTGAAATGACAGGAAAGTTGTCTGGCAGGGGAAAAATCAGAGCAAACAATAGAATGAATGAGATTTTTTTTACTATTCGACTGCAACAAATGACTAGGAACTAGCTGGACTTGAGACAGGAAGTGCCTGAAAACCAAAAAAATATGGACATCGACCCAAAAACTGTCAGTCAATGTCATTAATCCAAATTAAATGGATGTGAGGTTGTATATAATCAATGCACAGTATTTTCATCCTCAATTGACTAAACATTTGATCATTTAACCTTCTCGTAAATCATTAACATGTGAATCTTTCCCATCTCTACCATCCATCCATCTGCCTCATTGAGAAAATAACCAATTAGTATATCTTCCTCCTGCTGGGTACTACTGCCACTTAGCAAAGTGTACCTGCTGTGATTGTTTTTAGGATGTACAATGTGTTGTTTCATGTCCATAGGCTAATCATATTGTCAAGTCTGCCCTTTATAATTTTGTATCCTTTACAATAAAATATTTTATGAGCACATGGAAATAGACTTGTACTTTATGAGTTCATGGGTCAGTCTCTTCAGAGCACACAAACACATACAAAGCTGTGCACACTGGGAAAAGACCACAAGAAGGTCAGAAAGTATGTTTCCTCTCAGCAAGACCTCATTACCCAGAGACCACTCCATGCCTCAAATGCCACTGTTGTAACCGCTTCTAAACACACCCTGTCTCCCATACTAAAAAGGTCACAAGCTATTAAATAACAGCTCATAATATCATTAGCTGCATCAAAATGATTTTTCCTCTTTTTCACATGCATAATTCAGGCATCATTTAATCATAAGGGAGGCAACAGCAGGGGAGATGAGTGTGTCTCTTGTCTGATCTGTGTGTAATAGGATAACATTTGATCTGTGTAAAGAAAAACAGTGAAACTGACTGACAAGATGAGCTTATACAGTAGTGCGGTCAATACAGTCCTGTGGAGAAAGGTAAATGAGTGACAGTGTACTTAACATCACCAGCGGTGTAAAAACGTGGATAGAAATTTATCTGAAACTGGATGGCACTCAGCTGAGCACATACACCTCCACACACACGAGGCGGTTGTCACGTTACGGTTGTTACCTACGTGTGACACATCAGAGGAGAGGCCACATTTTTCAAGGCTGTTCCTGAAATTACACACCAGATATGACTATTTAGATTCTGTCCACGTTTTGTCCTGTGGCCCATCCGCATTACATATTAGTTGTTGTGTCTGAATCAGAAAGACAAAAAAAAGCACTCCAGGTGAAAGTACAAAAGTCTTATCAGCAAAATGTATGCCACAAAATTTTAAAAGTGTAAAGAAAAAGTACATGTTCCAAAGAACATTATTCAGATTTATCAATATCTAAGTAGTATGTCACTGGTGAACCAGTGGACACTGCTTTTTTGTGAGGGGTCAGGTCACATGCTAAAGAGGTTGATAATCAATGCTGAAATGTTAAGGTAGGCCTATTGAACTATTAGCAACAATAATGTTTTAACAAAACAAGTAACAAAACCTGTTGGACGTCATACCACACCCTCAAATTCACTGATACCAACTGCTACACATGCTCAACTTCAACCCATTTAAACGACAGGAACAGTAATGTTCATAAAGAAATAATTTATGGCATTTGAAAATTCCCCCTTTGGCGCCCCCAAGTGGTAGGATCAAAATGTCATGGATCACATCTGGAGACAACTCACAGACATCACCAACTTTCACCAATAATGCCTCTTAAAAAACAACATAAACTTATGCCATCAGAATAATTCGATAATACACTATAATCATACAGACATTTCTACATATCATAGCTTTATGTTCTTACATTTATTATTTTCTGCATGGAGATATCAACATGCTATTTGATCTGACTTTGTATATATATATGTCAGTTAAGTCTCACAAAGTGAATTTTTGTCTTAAAAAATGACTTTATTTTGGCACCGAAAACCAGTTGAGCTCTGTGTTTTTCTATGTGTGCCAGTTTATTTCTCCCTCTTATTCCTCAGAGGCAATCGAAGATGAATTATCCAGAAAATAAATGAGAACACAGCAATATGTAAAGGAAATGTTACATTACGCTACAAATATATTGGTTAGTCATTGCTTTCTCCACTGTCAGTATGGTAATTCCTCCAGTGGACGAAAACAGTGCATTTATTGTCGGGCTTGAGAGCTTTTCTGACTGGCAGCAAACCTAAGGACAAAATGTGTGTGTATACTTGTGTCAGCGTTGTGACTATTGTGACAAATACATGTATATATACCTGCCATGTGTACGCACAACTTAAAACTTTTAACCATACATAATTTTACCTTTAAACCAGAAGATCAACGGGAACTGCTGAATGGTCTGCAAAAAAAATACTGACACAAAATCTGTTTTGCATTAAACTGTCAGTGCAACTGTACAGCTTTGTTATATATTTAATTAGGTCAGATGTCAACAGGTTAAAAGTTAAAAGAGATGAACAAAGACAGAAGCCTGTCTGTCAGCAGGAATAGTGCCCTTTCAATTCATTCACAATTCAATTTACTTTGGCGATATAGTTTTAAAGCTTGTTAGGTTTAACTGAACTGAAGGGAAGAGAAATGAAATCCACTGGATTTAATTGAACTGGCAGAGAGAACACGAGGATGATAGACAGAGAGGCAGAGTGAACGAGTGAGAGGAAGCAGCTTATGATCAAGTGACTGATCCGATTACATGTCTAAATGGAGCTTAGGACTTCTCTGGAAAGAGAGAGAGTGAGAGAAATGGAAGAGGCCGGAAAGGTTATATGGAGGGGAAAGATATAAAAGATTTGAGGTAATCAACATTTTAATATTTACGAGATTAGTGACACCTCACCTGAGGATCAGTTTCCCTCTAAAGGGTCACAAGATGCATTGAAAGGGTCACAAAATGATTAATGGGACAGGCAAGAAGAGGATACTATGTTGTTGTACATAAATTTAAGTTCATTTTTCTGACCTGTCTTTAATCTTTATTTTTTATGTGAAAAAATGGATCATTTTGCTTCTGAAAGTCTCAAATATTTATTAAAATGACCCAATCTGAAAAGTATAGAAAAACTTGTTTATCAAAACTTGACGCCTGTGGCAAGGGCTCACATGTAGACACTGCTTTATTTTTAAAAGGTCACAAAGCAAAAAAGGTTGTGATGCAAAGCACTGGATCATGAAAGCAGAGTAAAATAAAGTAATGTAATGAGACAAGATGAACATGCATTGATGCTTTTAAACTGCATTGTGCAAGTGGCTTAAGTTAAAGATTGAGCACCAAGAAAGAAAGTGGAATAATACTGTTAGTATTGTTTTGTCTGACTGTCTGATGATTTGGCCAGGTCTGCCTTACCTGGGACATATTTTAATCTAATATGAATAGTATATGTATATTGTTGTTGTTGTTGTTTTTCCACCTCAGAGTTGCTCTGCAGCCCACAGAACACTCAGAATGACTCCTGCTGGTTTGGTAGAACATAACAGAGAGTGCAAGTTCCTGTTGCATCACAAACTATCTGACTGCTTGAAATTTGAGCTGAAGAACATAAAGAGGAGGGTCACAGAAAAGAGCAAGAAACACAAGGAAGTAAATTGAAGGTCTGTCTGTGCTGGAACTTGTGCCTGACTTCATTCATGTCTGTGCAATGTTGCTCTGAGAAAGTAGCTTGCGGAGTGGCTGCATTGGTTTAACTTGCAGATTGCAAAATACTGTGTTGCTGTCAGGTACGAGTTCCCTGTAAGTTCAAAGGTTGCTGATGTTCAGTGCGTGTGGAGCAGAGCTGAGTTTTGACAGAAAGGTAAGACACACAGCCTCGAATATGTTTTCTTGCATGTATTTTTATGCACATGTTGCTGGTGGAAATTATTTACATGTAAACATTTCATTCTTTCTCCGCTTATCATTGTAACTTGAAAGTGAAGAACAAGATTCCAGATGGAGATCGTCAGCTAGTTGTGACAAATAGTCAATTGTTTATTACTTTATGGGTGTTATTAACTCTAAAGCTGCCTGCTGTTTCTGAGACAGAGTTTGAAACTGTGCCCCAGACACACTTCTGAAAAATACTTAATATGGTTATTCTTCCCAAATATGCCTGTTTTGCATGATGTTTTGATGGGAAGGCTTTCCTTGTTCTGAATGTCTGTTTTACTGCTGCCATTGTATCGTATTGTATTGTACTGCCATTGAGTGTTTTCTAATGCAGAACTAAAAGACATGCATAGACAAATGAAAGCATTAAACAGAAAGTAATTCCCACACATTGTCAGCATTGAGTTTATCATAAATGCAATGTTCTCAGTAAGCAGTGTCAAGCACCTATGTTACATTTTCAGTAACATTTTGCTTTAAGTCCTTATTTAGCATTTATAACAGTATGTAAAAATGTAATACATTATTTACAACACACTATAACATACTTTCAATCAGATATACTGTTATGTGCTTATTCATGTACAGTATTTGTCAACAATTATATATTTTATATTATTACAGCTGTGTTGTCAGTTATGATTTGCTTCCACTTGCCCACAGGACGTTGACAACTACATAAATAAATATGTATCATCTGCTGAATTCCAACAGAAACTATCATAATTCTAACATATTTCAGGCAATATGGTATGTTTCACCAGTTAAGAACAAAACAGAATGTAGTAAACACTGAAAATATTAAAGTTTGCACATTGTTCACTGCTAAAACATCCTTTATTTTCCTGTTTCCCTCAAAATCAAATGGTGGAGAACTAAACTGGAACTAATGATAAATCCACAGATGAATTATAAGTTAAATTCAACCACAGTATTCATAAATTATAAAGTTTGGGCACTAAATGTGGATTCCATCCCCCCCAACATGAATTTAGTTTAGTAACAGTAGGAGGAGAGGTATATATTTGTCTTGCAAGCAGCTGCTTGATTCTCATTTTATCAATTTGGAGCCTGAAATGACCAGAGGACTAAAAAAAACTTTTTGTTCTCGCGTTTGCTCACTCACAAATTAGGCTGCAGTAAATCTACAGCCACAAATTAAAGATCTGATAATGTTGTGAATGATAGAAATGTAAGAAATACTTTAGGTTTATGACTTTCGCCGGCAGATAAACACTAAAAGTTAGGACAGTTGATGTTTGTGTCTCTCCTTAAGTTGCACCACGTAAAAGTCTACAGTCTGTAACTTGTTAACTGAATCATGAACAATAAGAAGGGCGGTTCAGCAAATAGACACTACAGTTTGTTGTGTTCAAACAGTGCCTAAATTCTAAGTTGTATTTACATCTCCATGTTTATTTTGAACTTACACATCTGAGCTCTCCTGTAACATGACTGAGTCAGTCATTCATTACATTTAATTACTCACTGACTGTCATTCAGCAATGCTTTTACACTTTTCACCCCATTTTCTGACCAAAGGCTAAACCTGACTTCACCATCCGGTCAGAGGTTAATCTCTTCGTGCTGGTTTATGTATAAAATGTTCACAATTTAAACAGGTATTGGCAAACTTCATGAATGTTAACTTCACGTTTAAACCTGAAGAGAAAGAAAGGTAAGGCACGCAGCCCTGAACATTTCTTTTGTTGGGTTTCTTGTATATATTTATATGCACATTTTGTTGGTGGGAACTATTTACATGTTAATGTTTTATTATTTCTGTGCTGATCATGTAACTTCAAAGTGAAGAACACTTTGGATGCTGGTTGTTACAAATAATCAATTGTTTTATTACTTTATGGGTTTTATTAACTCTAAGGCCGACTGCTGAATCTGAGATATACTTTGAAACTGTGTCCCAGACACATTAATGAAAAATACTAATGCCTTTTCTCCCCAGATGTGCCTCTTTTCCGTAACATTTTGATGAGGATACACAAGTGTGCCTGCTTCTGAATGTCTCTTTCACTGCTGACATTTTACTGAGTGTTGTCTAATGTATAACTAGAAGAAATGTGTAAAAAAAATGAAAGCATGCAACAAAAAGTAATTCCTACACATTGTCAGCACTGAGTTTATCATGATTGTAATGTTTTCAGTAAAGTTAATGCGCACTGAAAAGCACTCGTTACATTTTCGGTAACATTTTACTTCAAGTCCCTATTTAGCATTTGTGTGTAAAAAATGCATATATTATTTATAACACACTATAATGTAGTTGCAATCAGACATACTGTTAAGTGCTTATTTATGTATAGAATTTGTCAACAATTATGTATTTTATAATATGACAACTGTGTTGTCATTCATTATCTGACTCAAGTTGCCCAAAGAAAGATTTTCAGTTGTTGACTGAACAACTGAAAACGTATATCGCCCAAAGAACTATACTGGTTTATTTGGAGGTTAACACATCTACTGGGATCTCCTTTAATGTGATTAAGACCGAGTCAGTCACTCATTACTTTTAATTACTCACTGACTGTCATTCAGCAATACTTTTACACTTTTCACCCAATTTTCTGACCAGAGGCTAAACCTGATTTCCCCATCCAATCACAGGTTAAGCTCGTCTGGCTGGTTTATGTATAACATGTATGCATGTCAAATAAGGAGACTTGGCAGACTTCATGAATGCATGCCGGCACTTTTAAATTTTTTGGCTTGCTGTGAGGTCAGAGGAAGAACTACGGGGAAAAGTAAGAAAGGACAACACTACTAGATCTAACAACCTCTTTTCTCCTAATAGATGGAGCGTGTCACTTTACCGCAACTGTCCCGTGTTGCCATTTGTGGCGGCACCCACGGAAATGAGATGTCAGGGGTGTACTTGGTGAGAGAAATGCAGAAACTGAAGGGAGATCAGGCTGGATCTGTTTCTATAATCACAGTCCTATCAAATCCACTGGCTGTGGATGCTTGCAGAAGATACATAGAAACAGATCTCAATCGCTGTTTCACGAATGCCTTGCTGAGGTAAGCTGAAACAGAAAAGTAGCTGACCAAAACTTAACATAGATTGTTCAAAATGTTTATCTGTCATGTATTAGAAAAACAAAACTGCTAGACAAAATTATACGTTTGTGAGAAAACTCTACATCTTCTGGCTTCCAGTGCACCCCTAACGGACTCGACACCCTATGAGCTGAGGCGAGCCCAAGAGCTGAACGCTCAGCTTGGGCCCAAAGGAAGCCAAGAGGCTGTGGATATGCTCTGCGATCTCCACAACACCACTGCCAACATGGGGGTGTGCCTCATCTTTTACTCCTTAGACTGGATCACCCTGCACATTTACAAGTACATACAGGTGGGAGCTTCATGAAGTCATCCTGACAAATAGTTTTAGGTATAAAATTTGACTGTGACATGCAGCTTTCTGACTTTGAATAAAATAAAGCCAAAGATTTAATACTTTATTTAGAGCATAAATGACTGCAGGTTTCATAATCTTCAACTTGAAATTTGTTTATTGTTATTAAAAAAATACTGTATTTTATATTATATACTTATATTTGTGTCTAAAAAATATCGGCTTTTATGTTCATGAAAACATGAGGAGAGACATTACACTCAGGGTATTTGTACAGTAACTTTGGAGTAAGAAATACCAAGGGAAGATATAAAGGTTTAGGAACCACAGTCTGTAAATATGATGAATAGTGTCTGAAACGAGTACCACAGTTGTTTTAAATGTAAGAATACAAGGATAATGAAAGAAAGCCTGACCAATGCTTGATATTTGAAATGTGAAAAGTTTATCTGCAGATAGTCATTTCTACATGAATACATAAGATGAACAAACAATTTTTGATAAGGATCCATTAAACTTGTTTTTTAAATGCATTTGACCAAGTGTTGTTCTTAGAAGAAAATTTTACAGTTAAGAAGTCATACAACCATGCAAACATCTCTGTGAAACTGCAACATGTGGTGGCAGAAAATTAATCTTATTATGTACCTTCTCTGGCAGTATACTGTCCACTAGGACATGCAAGGGTTTGTGTGTGTATGAAATGTCTGTGAAATTGTTATGTCTTATGCCTCTCCATTCTCATGGGAACTGGAGTTTTCAAGGCCACTGTGTGAAGGAGCAGTTTCCCTGCCTATAATGTTATGTTTGTCTACTGCTCAAGGCCAGGTGTCTAAGACAGCCCTAGGTGGTAAATCTCTGTACCAGCTGATTTTAGTTTCATGTACTCCTCTGTTTTTTTCCTTTGTAGTAATGTCTTGTTGTAATTCGTTTGATCATTTCTCCCCAGGCAAGATTCATTTCCACGACACTGCACAGCAGTGGTTTAAGCAAAATGCTAACATGCTTACAATTACAATGTTAACATGCTGATGTTGAGCAGGTGCAATACTTAGCATTCTCACAGTCTGACTTTAGCACAGAAGCATGCTGTCATTTGCTAATTTGCACAAAAGAAAGTACAGATAAGAATAGTTTTGCAGGTATGTATTCATAAATTAAAGTAGACTATTGGACAGAAAGAAATTTAGAATATTTGATCTGATGGTAGCGTTAGATGAGAAGTCAGGGGATCACCTGGGATTAAGATTCATCCTCTAGGGACCACAAATGTTTGCATGGCAATCCATCCAGTTGCTGCTGCAGTATCATTACTGCATTGCATTATACTGTTTGTACTCCCTGCCATGTAATTGTGGTCTCAAGTCAATAAAAATCTGAATCTATGGTCAAATCCCAGAATAAACTGTATTAAAGCTGCAAATAGCTGACCTGTTTGTTTGGTTTTCAGAGCAAGTTGACATCTGTGCCTGTGAGAGCACTTCAGATGGATATGCCCATGTCTGAGGCATATTCCCTGGAGTCAGTGGGAAAACATGGCTTTGGTAAGTGTACATCTCTCTGTCTGTGTTTGAGTTTTCTCTTAATAACTGAGTTGGTTAAAGTGTAACATGTTGGAATTGTTTCTCTTCTTCTCTGCAGCAATAGAGATTGGTCCTCAACCAACCGGTGTGGTCAGGGCTGATATCTTTAACATGGCGAAAGAGGCAGTGGATCTCACAGTAGAATGGATTCAGGAATTCAATTCTGGTAAGAAACAAGCTCTGGTATTTAAAGCATCAGATCACCCAAAAAACAAATAAACTACAACATGTTTTCTCACTTAAAGTTCCAGACTTGAGCTTTTACTGTTCTGGCTCCTAGATTATGGAACAGCTAACTTTGTTGAGTGATGTTTCACTGCTCTGATTTGTTCTTTTACAAATAGAATAGACACTTTCTTTGCTTGTCTTTGATCTAAATATGGTTTTACAGTTTTTTTGCACATTGCAACACCGGTTTCAAAAGTTTCACTTACTTAATTACATATCTATTTCTATTAATATGTAGCCATGGAGATGGTTGTGATTTTATCTGCCCAGGTTTTAAGATGTATGCCCCAGAGACAACCATCTGCATGGCAAGATATGTGATAAAATGTTTTTATAATTTGGGATAGGATTTAACTGTCTGGCTCACTCTTTAAAATTACCTTACTAACCTTGAGCCTCCTTGAGAACACTTGCATTAAAACTCATTACTCACACTGTCATTTGCCAACAGGAAGTACGTTTGAAGGAGGTGAAGTGGAAGTATACACTGTGGTGAAGAGTTTAGACTACCCAAGGGATCCTGCAACCAATGAGATTACTGCTGCCATACACCCCCAGCTACAGGTACAGGACTAGGACAAATTAGCCTTCACTTAAAACGGCCATATAAACAGCTCTCCTAGTGTCATTTTCAGCCTGAGCAGGGAGCTGTTTTCTGCAAAAAAGCTCTAAAAATCCACTGTACCTAAGCGAGTGGTGAATATAGCGGAGCATTTAACAGCCCAAGAGCCAGATATTTCCTTCAGGAGTTGGTGGAGGCCAAAAACTGAACTGAAAGGACAGTGAGTATTGGACTTGAATTTGCTGGATCGAACTGCTGGATGTGTAAATCTGCTCAGCAGATTGCTGAAGTATTGCAAAGGACAACAAAACACTGCATGCCACACATTTCAATTTACATGTTTGAATCCATAAAGCAAGAGCACTGATTTGGGAAACTATGACAAACAGTAAATACCAAACTCTTTCCTTCTGTTTTCCACCAGGATAATGACTTCAAGCTTCTCCGACCAGGAGACCCCATATTCCTGTCCTTTTCTGGGGAGACAGTGAAGCATGAGGGTGAAGAACTCTACCCTATATTTATAAATGAATGTGCCTACTATGAGAAGAAGATTGCTTTCCATTTAACCAGGAAGAAGACTTTGACCTTCCCGTCCATAAATGTGAAGAAGGCCTAACAGTACAGACAGAATGAGAGCAAGACATGTTGCAATTATTTGAGATAATTACAGGGGGGAGGGGGGGTGTACACTGAACATACAATCATGTGTTTAAATCACCTCAAATGAGCAAATGCACAAACATATGCAATGATACATAAATAATAATGATATAATACTACAGTAGTTCTGTATCAGTACTACTTCTGTGAAGCTTAGGGACTCAGGGATCTAATAGCAGAGTTGTTTTACTTGATGGAATGATATTTCACGGGCACTGGAGGTCTGGAACTACACAAGGACATTGATCTTTTGTTGCACTGTGGTGTGGAATAATGCGAAACACAATGTTTGAATAAATAGAAGCATGGATCACTTTGAGCTGTTAGCTGGTGTGTTTTGACTCGACTTGGATCTTTATAAAGTCATAAGATTTTACAAAAACTGAATTCCCGTGGATCTGTAGTTGTCAAAGAAATGTTAAGGCACCCTTTTTGTCAGGGCAGGGTGGAAAGGTATATTAAGTTTTAGTTTGGCATACAGGGAGTTTAAAATGCAATAGTTACAACAGAATAGTTTCCTATTGACTTCATCATGCAGAGACAATTAAAACGGATTCATTACACCTGGTACTCTATACATACAATACACTGTAAACCTTATTATATATCATAATGATACAAACTATTATATAAAATATTAATTATCAAATATAATTACACTGTCATAAGATGGCACAATTAGAAATTTAAAAAAGGGTTTACTATTTTTTTCATTCAAAATAACTGTGGCTATGTTAGCCAGCTTTCTGGTGTGAGTGTGGCTCAACTGTGACTTGATTATTTCTGAGCAATTCTAACCTGAGCATTTAGCTGTATATATGGAGTGGTAATGGGGCAGTAGACAGACACTTGCCTTTGGTGTCAGAGACCCGGGTTCAGTTCCCATCCACCAATGTGTCCCTGAGCAAGACACCCCTAGTCGTCAGCTTAATGAGTAAATATAAATGTTACGCACTTGCACAACAGTTCGTAACTCCAACTCCAGCATGCTAATGTACACTCCCAATATACTCCAACATTTGCTACTTAGCGCTAAACACAAAGTACAACTGATGCTGTTGCTAATGTCAGTTGCTTTCCAGTATTTAGTCATAAACCTGTTGCCTTGTTTTGCATGTAACTATGTCCCTAAAAATAGCAACGCATTTTTAAATTCCATTTCAAAGGATCAAACAAAAACACTAAAACAGCTATAGAAGTAGGAAAATGTCAGATGTATTAACACAGTAACAGGTACAGTGTACTTCAGAATACATATAAACATTTACAAAAGCCAGAGAGTGTACACATAAGACGTGTAACAAACTATTGTGACGCAAAACATCACAATCAGTATTCTGGTGCTAAGAAATGAATGATACTGAAGTTTGAAACAAAAACAGTAACAAAATTCATTCACTTTCCACACAAATTTAGGCGTAAAGATTTAGATTCATGAGAATTTTCACTTGCAAATGAAGACTTTGCAAACTGAATTGGTATTATACAGTAACACCAGTCTATTTGAGTCGGTTGTGTCACCACAAACATTTAAAAAGGTTTCATTTGATGCAAAACCTATTTGGCTGTCAGACCGGTCAGCTCAGTAACTAAACTGAGCTGTAAAAGAACAGATAACTGACTACAACCAGGATTAGAAAAACATTTTGAGTTGTGTGTAACTTCGCATAACAAATGTAAAATGGCAGTAGTATAATTTGGGTCACACGTAGAGTGGCATCAAATCGTTTTTTTAACATTCAAATGAACTGCATTAATAAATATTATACCTATAAACAGGGGTGACAATGGGAGATGAGTGGTTACATTTTTAGCCAGTGACATTTTGTGACATTTAGTCAACACATACCACAGACTGAAATCAACAATTACCACAGATGATGGAAATGTCAGCTTAAAAAGGCATACACAGAAATAAAACCAAACGAACCGCTTCAAAATAAAAATATACTTGTGTTATATTCTTCATGCACTAACCAGGCTTAAATAACTGCAGGTCAGCAATGTGAGAGGGTACATGTTTATAATCTATAACTGATTTAAGTGCAAAGTGGTGAGCAGCTTTAGCTTAAGCGACGGCAACCGAAAAGAAGGCAATTCAAGTACAGCACACAAACACAGTAAACACCAGAAATAACAAATCATCCACAGTATCTGGGTGTTCAAATACATGCTTTGGGTGAGATACAGGCTAGACATGCTAAAAAAACATAAGGTGAAATAACAGAACTTACGGTATTAAAACCCCTACTTATAAGCACTTATGATGATTAGCTGCAAACTGGTTTAGTTTATTCCTGCCTTCAGGTCTGTTGTTATTGTTTTTTTTCTATTTAAAGACTGTTATAGAGGAAGTCAGATGTTACAACCAGAAGAGTCACTTGGTTCAAT
Organism: Lepomis gibbosus; assembly: GCA_029875015.1. Taxonomy (NCBI): domain Eukaryota; kingdom Metazoa; phylum Chordata; class Actinopteri; order Centrarchiformes; family Centrarchidae; genus Lepomis; species Lepomis gibbosus. The sequence goes on along the minus strand of JAPMOB010221804.1, from coordinate 21,727 downwards.
TTGCATCCTTTCTTAAAAAGGTCCAGTGTGCAGGATTTAGGGGGCTCTACTGGCAGAAAAGGAATATATTTTTCATATTTTTTTCCATGCGTGTATAATCACCTCAATTGTGTTTTTGTTACCTTAGAATGAGCCATTCGTATCTACAGAGGGAGAGGGACCTCTTTGGAGGAGTACGCCATGTTGCACCACCATGTTTCTACAAAAGCCCAGAACAGACAAATCAGACACAGGCTCTTAAGAGGGCCTTTCACGTTTTACCTGAAGGCACCATAGGTTCCCCTACATGCATAGAAAGGGACGTGTGAAGGGAAGAGTATTCAGCTGATTGGTCAATCTAAAATCTCACCACTAAATCCTACACACCAGTCCTTTAATCAGAAACCTTTTTTTATGTTTTTTATTTTTTTAGAAAGCCTTCAGACAAGGAGGCTGTTTTAAGGTGTTGTTATTGTAGTAGTCTCTCTTTAGGCTACTCTGTAAGCAGTCATGCGGGTGTAGTTTTTGCGGTGACTCCTGGCCGCCCACAGGAACAAAGCAGCTGCCATCATCTGCAGAGGGAAGGAGATGAGTGCGAGGTAGAGGGACCAGCCCAGAGAGCCCTCCACCCCATCTTGCGGTGGTGAAGACTTGTGGAGCAAATCCAACCCGGCCAGGAAACAGCAGACAGTGCCCAGAGAGCACAGACCTGGTCAGTACAGGAGATACAATAAAAGACGGAAGGTTGAGAGAAACAGTGTGGATTCATGCATCAGCTACAGTAAACAACAACCACAGATTCACGCTGGAGCCAAGAAAATCTAAATTGCAGTTGTTCCACCAGCAGCTGGATTCCCTGACCCACACTGACTCCAGTTGATTCCATTTTTTTCCACTTCCGAGATTCTGTCCGAGTTTTACGCATCACAGAAATCAAAGGCCCCAATTCATAGTTTTCACGTGACGTCACATTCCAATGAAAACCCTCCCTTGGAGGTCAAAAAAGACCAACCAATAAGCAAGTGATACTGCAACTTTGAGTTTGTTACTTTTGCGTTGCCAAAATGCTGAATGGTTGTTGTTCTTTCAGATGCACTATTCGAGGAAACAAGCCTGGGCTTTGTTAGGTGAGGGATTCCCCAGAAGGTAAAAGTAAACATTACCGCAGTCAGGTGGTGGCAGGGACCTGGCGGTTTTTAACGGTAGAAATACGGTTATGTTATATGGATCAGATATGCCCAACACTTGCAGTTTGTGTTCATACCTTTCTTTTTCTTAAGTTGAAAGGTGATCCAAATAAAATTTGACACCTTTTGCAGCGTGTCTACGGGGGTGTCTGCGGCGAGTCGCTATGTTGTGGCCTGTACTACGAAGGGAGTTCAACCTACTCAGAGTTAACTCTGTGTTATTAGGCAAACTCAGGGTTGACAAACTCTGACCAGTTAAAAGCTAATACAAAGGTAGATGAGATGTTGGTTAGCTGTGTTATCCCGGAGTTAACTAAACTGGAGTTGGTGTGTGTTCGCATAAAAGGGGTGTGTTCGGCTGGTTTTATGCGAACGCATAACATGTGTTCAGAGTTTTTTCGCGCATGCTCCGTATTTCTCCAGAGGAATGTCAGTAGTGTCAGGAAATTATGAATGTAAAGACAAGTTAACAGCTAAATCTAATATCTTGGCGGATGACAAAGCCAGGGAGGCTTGTTGGCATCACATGGAGTAACTTTGTACCCTATTATCTTCACAGTGTTCTCATTGTAGTTCAAATCTCTATTATGTATTTTATGGGCTTATCTTTTATGTGTCCATTGTAATAGAAAAAAAAAGGAGCCAGTGGAGAGTGGGAATAATCCGAGGCAGAATTTCTGAAGATTAATCTCTAAGTAAAAAACTTGAATATTCTCTGACATTATAGTCACACATTTATGAGAGAAACTTCACTTGCAAGGCTGCAACATCACACACACACGTCTGCCGTGTAGTATGCATGCATTGGAAAGTTCTATTAAACTTTGCAATCGGATTTAGCAGTGAGGAAATACTTGTGAGTTTAGACCAGAATCACTATCATGCACCTTAGAGACTTTGCCTTGGATTGGCCGTATTCAGAGCACCAGAGTGGTTTTTGATTTTTTTGTGACATTAATTTCAGGAAATTTCTGATTTTTCTTCTTGTAAATTTCACACTTTAATTTAGGATTTTTTTCCTCGGTTATTAACCCCCACTCTGGCTCCGTATTTTTTTGACACTTAAAATAGTCTGTGACAACACTTAGGAGAATTCAATATTAAATAATTAAGATTCCTCTCTAAAATCACAGAGGCTGCAGGGCTCACTGTCTGAACGTAATGCTGTTGTGTTCAAAATAAATTAGGATGAAATATAAACATTTTATGAAGTGGTGTGTATTAATATCCTACTTCTGATCATTAACACTGAGTACAGATGTGGTGAGGTTACCCTGCACGGGGACAACACGAGTTAACCATGAACAAAATCTGCTCAGAGCAGTTTAGAGATGCGGCGTAAATTGCCATGGCAACAGACCTCGGGTAACACTTATCCACCTTTCGTAGTACAGGGTAACCGGGAAGTTACACCCGACGTCACGGAGTTACTCCTGATGTTACCTCGATAAGCCAGTTACCCCGCTTTGTAGTACAGGCCATTGTTCTGAGTTTTCCCCTCCAGGTCATCGCGCATGTCACATGACTGAAAACTATGAATAGTAGATTAGATAATTACCAGCGAGACATGTCTTTTAATGTCAATAGAACTTTTTCAATTGCTGTCATTTTAAAGCCGAGCACAGCAGCAGCTCTGGCTCTATCAGCTCCTCCAGAACACACTGACGCGATGTTTCTCATCTCATAGCGCAACGCTCTCTGTGTTTAAAAAAAAAAAAAGATGTCTTTGTAGCCTTTACCAGAGTTCATGTTTACATTTATGCTGCAGTATCGACAAAGTGTTTCCTATTGGTCCATTCTTTGGGTGTCACAAGTGCATGTCTCCTTAAATTAAATACAATAGAAATAAAGAATGAACCTGTCAGGATTAACAGCCCTAAATTGAATACTTGCATAACCTTTGGAGTACAAACTATCTTTGCAGAGGCGTTATGAAATGAAGATCATCATTTTGACTATGAGGGTGCTCAACATCTGATTTTAGAGAGTTATGGGTTTTCTCCCAATAAGTTAATATACAGCCACACACGATTCGAAGATCAGTCAACCACAGGCAAGACTTTACCATTCTGATTTGAATATGTAAATTGTTATTCAGGGACAGCCCTAGTGAGCATTGAAAGCATTATATGCAACATTTGAGCATTAAAATATCTAACAACGACTGGACCTAAATACTTACATTATACAAAATATTGAACAATATTCACACCCAGTCAAATCATCATTTTATTGAAGATATGGTCCATTTCATTTGGTCGCTTGTCTATGGCATCATATTACATCTGTCTGTCTGTCGCTATCCTTCAACACATTACCTCGTCCGTGAACATGATTTCTACCTCTTCTACCACGTCAGATTCTCATCGTCAGTGGTGGTTGCTTGACAATAATGACAAAAACTCTGATGATCCTACACTCGTTCACAATGTCATCAATGTCCACCTTCTGTCATTTTTTAAAAATTGGGTAACATTTCCATGCCATTTTTCTGTGGTCTGTGGCTGGAAAAATGCGAAATCTGCATGCATTTCTCTCACCTGCAAGTAGATGGAGCACTCCCACAACCAAAGTGGGGGTGAAGCTGCGGCACAGGCAGGCGCAGACCCCTACAAGGCCGCTGAGGAAGACCAAAGCCAGAGACACCAAGGGCAGGAGAAACTGGCACCTCCACAAGTCTGAAAAAAGTGAGAACATTTAATAAAAAATAAAAAATACTACATACAAAAACATTGTCTTATGTTCAAAGATGGCAGGTGCATGTTACGAGAATAAAGGGAGGGGGACAGAGCAAGATGGTCAATTTTAACAAGTTTTTACAAATTAAATTACAGGCCCATCTGATAAAGAAAAACAACAAATGAATCTCCAAATGAATCTCCAATGTTAGACAATAAAAGTATAGGTCCAGGTAATTTGAAGACAGAAAACTTCATGCAACCGACAGACAGGTTAGACTCACATGTTCTCAATAGGTCTTCTTCACTGTTGTGGTTTCCAGGTGGTTTGTATTTTGGAATAAACTGCTGAGGAAGAGTGAAGCTCACACACTGCGTCTCCATCTTTGGATCTAAAGTCAGAATCAGAGAAGCACAAATTCAACCAGTATGTCAACAGGATGTGATGTAGGCTTGGGCAGCGTGATGATATTATACTGTACACCACGAGACAATAAAATGTGTCTGCCATCAGAGATTTTGATATGTAACTTATACTGCGGTAGATATCAGTATACCTCATTATCATGTCTGAATAACATGATATCCACCTGATGTTATGGTATTTAGGATGTGAAATTCATTTGTATTGTGACAGATGATGACATTTTTGATCAGGAAGTCTCACCTGGCTCTTTGAACCAGTGTGACTGGCCTGGCACCTGGATGCACCTCCACCACAGTCCCAGGGTGCCGTTCAGGCGGAACATGGTTTCGCTGTAAGTCTTCTCATCAAACTCTCCATTGATGAACTCCTCTCTGAGCTCGGAGGCATTGCTCCCCTTCCCTGGTGGACAGCTGTACTGGTACCAGTGCTGAGTTCCCACAGCCACAGAGAGGTACACTGTGGCCAGCAGGCTCAGCACCGAGCCAATGACCAGAGCTGTGGCATAGCGATTGTCTACCATGGTCTAGATTCAGACAGCTCGTTTTGAGCCCGTGTTTATGACAAGAAACTGCTCTTAAAAAGATAAAAAATACAAATTCAGTTTGGTTTCACTGTGTTATGAAGCCTGTGTTTTATGGCTAAAAATTATATTTTCGCTTGGTGTTTAGGCACCACGGCATGTCTGTTAACTCTTGCCAGGTAGTACGACAGTGTTAGAGTAAGACAACATTGTACTTTACTCAATCTTATTCCTACTGTGCAACATTTTGAGGAACGTCCAGAACACAGAGGTTTTTACAACCTGCCGAAGAATCAAAGATACACACAGGTTAGTGTTCAGCTTAGTGTGAAGTTTAGCATTAACGTTACATCCTGTTTCCCTTGTTGCTTTGCTTAGTTAGTAAGTTACAAATGACAACAGTAACAACCTCAGTTGTTAGTTATTTAGGGATGTTACGTGTAGCTTACGTTAATTGTTTCGGCTAATAATAACAAAAGGCAGCTTCCTGAAGTGAGTTATCAGCTAGCTAAAGCTAATCATAGTTAGCTACAGCGGGCTGCATAAGAACCGGGACATTTAAACAACTACTAAACGTTACATATTTAATTCACGTTTTTATTTACGTCTTCGCAGAACAAAACCTCTAAAAAGGTGCGTTATTTCTTCTACCTGTTAAATGCAGGCCTCGGCGCTCTTCTTCTACGTTTCTGAGTATTCTTCTTCTTCTTTTTCAATTTTAACGGCGATGTCAACCAGCGTGTTAGGTGCACTACCGCCACCTTGTGCTTCAGAGCGTCAACTACATCCCAAACCCTCCCATTAATCCTGTTCATCTGGTGAAGTCGAATTGAAGAAAGAAGCCATATTAACTGTCTATCTAATAGTGTTGTAGTCAAGACCGCCCAAACCGAGACCAAGTCAAGACCAAGACCAGAGTTTATAGAGACCGAGACAAGACCAAGACTTGCTGAGAGCAGTTGAGACCAAGACCAGTTCCCTGCATTGCATGACACGCAATTAAATGTGGAATGAGATCATAGGTACTTCACAAAGTGATCTAAAAGATCCACATTCCCATCAAAACACATAGAAACACTAAGAGCTGAAGTCAGTGTAAGTATCGCCGGGAGGGGTGACAGTCTGACAGAGGTGGTGATGGCTCAATGGATAAGACTATGCCTTTGGAGTGAGAAACCTGGTTCAATTCCCCACTGTCACCCATCCACCATTGTGTCCCTGAGCAAGACACTTAACCCCTAGTTGCTCCAGAGGCGTGCGACCTCTGACATGTATAGCAATTGTGAGTCGCTTTGGATAAAAGCGTCAGCTAAATGAATAAATGTAAATGAAGCATTAAAAAGGCATTAATTAGGGTTATTGGTTGCATTTGAAGCAATATGTTTTATTTCCAATCAAAGTTACGAGGATGTTAACAAATCAGACAATGCAAAAGCAATGTATTGATATTCCTTAAGTTATGGTCTTGACTGGTCTTGAAATAAAATCCCGAGTCCTCAATGTCCAAGAAAACCGAGACAAGACCGAGTACAAATACGGTCGAGACAGAGACAAGACCAAGAACGGTGTCGAGTACTACAACACTACTATCTAACATATTGAAGCTGGACGGATAAGTTGTATAAACATCAGTAGCAGCATGTGTGTTTATCTGATAAGTAATATAATATTGCAGTGAAGAAATTTTAAAAATATATATGTTGAAAACACCTGTTTTATGTTTGGTGAAAACATAAAAGCTCACATTCTCATATCTACTGATATGGACAAAGAAGAAAATCCTTTATGTGCCTCATCTTCTTTGTTTTCTATGAATATTTAGCAGATAACTTTGTGCCCATTCTGCAAACCAATTTTCCTCTAGGATAAAGTTTATGTCAAGAACAGTTCATGAAATGCGAGAGTATCTGGACATTGCAGTACACATACCACTAATTTATTCAAGAAAAATCTTGTTAAAGTTTATTTCATAGGCATTATTACTCATCTTACTCCCCATTAATTTTATTTCCAAAGCTGCCACCAAGACACAGTTTAGGCAGAGATTCACATACATTCTCCATCTTTACTACAACAAATCAAATATAGCTTTAATCAGGACAAATCATTTGATCTATTAACCTATCAGCAGCCCCACAGTGCATCCATTTCCCTGATGAGTCTGTGATATAAAAAAATAAAACTTTCTCTGAAATACAAGCTGCTATGCTGATTTGATCCAAATTTGTGAAGAGAAAAAAAGTTTTTTTAATAAAAAAGTTATACAGAATCAGCGAGGTAGAGCTGATGGTTAAATAAAACATAGGTAAAAAATGCATTTGAACACTTTTCATAAAAACACATTCAATCACTGATGTGCCACATTAACCTTCTTTCACACATTACAACTTTTTAAAATCAAAAAAAACATCAAGCTCACACGTTGATTGGAGATTTGTTCATCAGCAAGAAGTGCAAATTGATTCCTTTTGTGCAGCAGCAAGTTCCCTTCTTATCACAACAAATCGTCTTTGTTGAAGAGTCTCCGGTGCTGTTTGTAGTCAGACAAGACGGTTGCATTCAGGATGTGGGTTGTAGTAAACTCCACACTGCATGGCCCTGAACTACAGGGGGCCTCTTCCAGCTCCAGGACAGTCACATTGTTGGGTGCAGCTGTGCTGAGGATGTTGGAAGGGACAAAAAGACTCACCTGAGGACCCCGGCTCGGCCAGTAACGTCCCAAGTTGAAACCGTTAATCCAAACTTGCCCCTGGAAAAAAAAATTAAACTCAAAATGAGTTAACCCATTAAGTTTTTCATCTGGTCAAACTCTTCAATATATATATATATATATATATATATATATATAATTTATACAGTCTATAATACTGATAATGCCTTTAAAAAAAACTCAACATATGACATTATTTTATATGGCTGTGACCAAGAGTTATTTTCCTTTTTTTGTTGATCATATTTTGAAATAGTTGATCAGTCATTTAGTCTGTAAAATGTCAGAAAATGCTGTAGTGAAAAATGCCCATTACAGGTTTTCCTAAATTTATGATACACATTGCTTGTTTTTATTACGCCCAATCAACCCTCCAAAAAAAAAAGATGTATTCAATACAGAAGAAGACAGCGGCAAATATGCTGACATTTTAGAAGGTGGGTAAATTATTAATCCATCATTAAAATTCTTGGCGGTTAATTTATTTCACTGGTCTAATCAACAAATTACCTGCTTGTTTCAAAACATCATCAAAAATCAACCACTGAAATCAGTAAAGATTTCTGTTAAAAGGACAAAATTGCTTCAATTCTAACTACATGACCAGTCCTGTATTGATGACATGCCTTTCTCCATTTGGGCAGATTGAGGTAGGTGTCCTGGGGCAGGTCTGGGATGCCATCAGGAATGATGAAACGTCCCTCGTAGAAGGCTGGAATGGAGAGAGCAGCAGGCTGAGGTGGGTCTGTTGGTTTGGTTTCACTGAGAAGGCCGCGACTGACTGCTTCATCGACACTGAGACTGTACATGGTCCAGCCAAGGAGCGTATCTTTCCCCAGGGTCAGGTTGGACACCAGGCCCTGTGCAGCAAGGACCCAAGACAGGAAGAGCAGAGGGGGAGCAGCATGTTGGTAAGTCACCAATCATTTCACACAGGTTGAAATTTATACCGACATATCAGCTTGTTGGAAACTCTAAAGAAGTTAAACTTCTGCATCTGAAATACAGTGAAGCCCCGCAGTAGTTAGGCAGACATCTACATGTCACAGCACACAAAGTCACTTTAAAAATGTAGTTAAAAAGTTTAATACTACCTTAAAGTCGTTGATGTCTCTTCCATAGTTGATTCGGCCCATGCTCTCCACCAGTATGTCCACTTGACTGCCAGCTTTCCCTGTCACGTTGATAGTTAGGGCTTTGTTCCTTTCGAGAATCCCCATAGCCACCTTCAGAAGAAATCAGCATGGTTATTATGTTGGCAGACTTCCGATTCATAGCAGAAATAATAAAATTTTTAACTCAGTATCATTTGTAACATTTCTATACTGGTGTGGATCCGATACCTGAGTTCCAGTCCAAACACCAAAACAATGTTTTTTCTATACTTAACTATGAAAAATATAAACATGCAACTGTAAAAATACTGCTGCTAATCTAAAAGCTACAGACATATTTGATGGTATCAAATAAATATTTTGAAAGTTTGATGGCCAGCTGCACATTTAACTAATCCAGTGATGAGCAATGATAACAAACTGTGAAATGAACGTGGAGCATGTGGGCGAGCCTGCATATAATATCTAATAAGAAACAATCAGACTCACCCCGTCCACTGACACATACGCTCGGTCATGGACGCCGTTCAGTGGGGACGATAGTGGAGTTGGTGTGCTGCAGTTAACAGGCAGAGTCGTCCTGTAGAGGACAAAACCAAAGGCCTACAGGGAAGAGATAAATCAACAGCTAAAGACAAGTTGAAAAGCATCAATCATATGATAAAATATTGCTTTTGAACTTGGGAGGAAAAAGCAACAATAAGTTTTTTTACTACATAAAACAGCAAAACAGGAAAGGGTACCTGGTTCAGTTCAATGAAAGTCTGAGGATTCAAGCTTTTGACGGGCCCGGAGAAAGACAGTATTTCTAAAGCATCTGATACCGTCTGGAGCTGAGGTGGCAGAGGGGTGCTTTTTAGTATTTTAGTGTTTATGGTTCATGTTTTAAATCAGGTGACAAAAAGTCTTTCAGAAGTGAGATTTCAAAAAGTAAAGGCTTTAATAACTTAATACAGATAGGAGTTCATAGAAAAACGGTGTCAACTGAGTACCTACCTTTTTCAAAACAACAGTCCCATAGGAATACTTCGGAGTTGTTGGTGGTACTGGTCCCTCTGGTATCTTATGGTACTGTTGTCAAAAGATACACTTCACTACAGTACACTGTACTGTACATAAGTAAAACAAACAAACAAAAACCCCAGCTAATAACACCCCTAACTTTTGCACAAAATGCAGCTGAAGTGAATTTTAAAAGCAAAACTAGAGGGCTGCACTGGTGTTCTTACCATTTTGATCACCTCTCGAATAGCAAAGTACTTCTCTGTGAGGTCTCCTGCTTCTGTGAGCGGGGCATCGTAGTCGTAGCTTGTGGGCTGCGGTAAGTATGGTGCATTGGCACCTGAGGTAACAAGAAGAAATTATCGTTGTGACGATAATTTTGAGCTAATTGCAGATAAATCTATATTGGTGTTTTTAAAAGCTGATAAATGACAAACAGAGAGACAGAAGACAGTTCGTGTTATGAGTGTTGCATTGTCGGTCCACCAGAGGGCACTCTAAACAGCAATCATCTGGGGGAATCAGCTCTACTTTTGTTCAAACTACTATTTATCACAGTAACAATAAAAAAAGTTTTATTTTAAGCTTCCTTTTGTCATGTTACCTTAGTGAGGTCTCATAACTACACATAAGAATTGTTAGGGATAATATTATATGTTGCGTGTTTCTAAAAATAAGGAGAGAAAAAAAGAATATCGGCCGATATGTCGGAATATTTATTCATTTATTAATAATATAGACTAAATCGGTATAGGTCTCAAAAATTCCCTTTAGGTAAGGCTCTACTTAAAACAACTATGCCATCTCATTAAACCAGTCTGAAGAAGTGCACTCACCATTCCAGTATCCAAAGTTAGTTCCTCCTATGAACATGTACCTGTAAGGAGAGGAAATGAAACTAAAATGTTGACATAGGCTAAATAAAGCACAAATAATAACTGTATTTATTCTCTCTATTCAAGAGCACGTATTTGCAGATGTACATTATGTTCATAAAAACTTTAATTTTTTAATTTAGTAATTTATTAGTAGATATATAATGAGATGAGGCCCTTGAGATGCAGCATCTCGTTTTTAAGGGGTTCCAAAAACACAAACACATAGTACAAAGACAAACCATAACTAGCACACAACAAATACAGAAAAACATAAATACACAAAAACAGTTGGCTCAATCAGCTGCTTCCACCCACAGCCCAGACCGACAACAATTACATAACATTCCTGACATTAGCTGATTATGCCGCATCAGTGTGTCTTAACCGACACCAGAAATCTGTAGACTCACAGGTTGACGTTTGCTCCAGCTGCCAGGATCTCGTTGAGAGACTTGGCTACTCTGGCAGAAGACACGACGGAGTGAGGTGACCCCCAGTGGTCTAGCCAGCCAGTGTAAAATTCAGAGTTCACCTGTTAACACAGGAGGAAAACCCTATGAGCGCCTGAGGGAAAATGTAGTGTGATTAAAAATACAAACCATATCAAGGGAAATACTTGCCAAAGGTCCTCTAGGTTCAGCGTGTCTCTGTGCCTCAAAGGCAGCGGTTACATTTCCGCCTAACAGAATCAACAACACAAACATAAACTCACAAGTATTTGTGCAATTTCCTTGTGACTATTGACTCATCTAAAATGTGTCATTAAAGGCAGAATGAGTAGGATTTTCCTAAAAACAATGTATAGACTCATCCAAAAATAATGCCTTTTTATCATCACTTATTACTGGAAGTGCGTGGCAGTGTCTGTAATGAGCTGGTAAATATCTGATGGAAGCTAACATTACTGTTAACAGTGTATATTTTTTCTGGCATTCAAGAACTGATACAGCAGTGTTATGATATACAGCATTGGGCATATGTTTCTGGTGTTGTCGAGCCAGGGAGGGGTGGCCAACTTTGAATGTTATGTTTACAAACTGCAACCAACAAATTCTACTCATTCTGCCATTATGTCAATGTGAAGGGGAATAAACAACTTACCACTTAAATCATAAAATATTAAAGTGTTAAGTGTTAGCAAATTGCTTTTATAATACAACTGTAGCTTCAGATAGCAAAACATAACTGAACCTTTAACCCCACTAGTAGCTGTAAATTGCAGAACACTGACTAGCCACCTGACACCTACCTGGCCCAAAGTCAACAGTGGCATAGAGACCTTGTATTGAGCCACACTTAAGGTAGCCGATCCCAGCTCCATCCGTGGTGAAGAGCACCACCTCCTCTCCCAGGTGAGAGCGGAACAGTGTGGACAGGTGACGCATGTAGTTGTAGTCGCAGGCGAAGTAACTGCCATACTCATTCTCCACCTACCAAACAGAGGCACAGCCAGAGATGTTGTTTCCTTACTGAATTAAGTGCTGTCATGACAAGTAATACACAGAACAACAGAATGAGCCACCTGCACAGTGATGATAGGACCTCCGTTCTGGTAGAGATATGGCTTTATCATTGGCAGTAGCTTCCCCATCCACTTATCTACTGCTGCGATGTAATCTGAAATACACAAATTACACTGTTACAACCGTGCTTATATTTTATCATTCGTGCTATTTATCTTTGATTCTCACCTGGATCCGAGGACCGCAGCACAATGTCTTTTTTGTTGAGAAGCCAGGCAGGCAGCCCACCCTGATGGACAGAATAATGCAAACAATGGCAACAGGCTTTAGGTGCAACTTAAATGGCATAAAGAAATGACCACAGGTTTATCTGAATTTAAAGCATTTAAATAGCAGCTGTAAGTTTCTTGTTGTCCTTCATGAAGAACAATGATCGTGGTCCACTTGGACTTACATCAGTTATAAAAAAATCCAGTAGTGACTAGTTCTTATCCTGCAGAGCAAATACCAAAACACCCATAGATACAAAACCACTCCTGCAACATAATGTACTCTCCTTCTGCCTGTCCACCTGCTCACCACGCACATCTCCCCCACAATATTGCCAGTGTATTTTGCCATATTTTGTCCCAAAACAAACTATTTCTGCATATGAATGAACAGCAGAGAGGTAGACTACGTTGCAGTTATGGTTTTAACTAAACTAGATTTGACTCCACTTTAACTGATGTTAATTAAAGCTGATTTCAGCTGCAGTTCTTTGTGAAGGAGTGAGCTACAGACTTGTACAGCCATCATAATTTAAAGCCTGAGTCCCTCCTAGTTCACTGAACAGTAAACCTATGACTAAGAGTTTTTTCTAGTCTGTAAATAAATTGATCAGATGTTTTTGTGTATAATCTTGTTCTTCAAAGTAATTACTACCTATAGCTGTCAAATAAATGTAGTTTAAAAAGGTACAATATTTCCCTCTTAAATGTGTTTAGGAGAAGCGATCAGCAGCAGTGATCTAAATGCCTTCTCATTATGAAGTCTGTAAGGGTAAGTCCGTTTCTGATATGTCTGTAAGCTGAGAGTTAAATATCTAAGTAATATTAAGTATTTCCTAATTATCTCTTAATACCCCAAAACTCAAGATGTGCACATTTGCTGACGGCCGCACTCACCATGTCCCACTCAGCACATATGTAGGGACCAGGCCGAAGGATGACCAGTAAGCCGATGTCTTGGGCCAGCTTAAGGAAATATTCCACATCCCTGTCTCCACTAAAATTGTAGCGGCCCGGATACTCCTCGTGGTAGTTCCAGGGGATGTACCTTCAACAAGAATGAAGTTTCAATTGAAGTCAAACACCTGACTCAAGTTATTTTGGAAGTTGAATGTTGTGGCTGGCTCATATACACAGAAGTCCAGTATAATTCACTCTGTATCTATACTGTTTTACAGGGAGCCCTAGGTGCATAAAAAAAATAAGACAATTAAAACATATCAAACAGTAGCAAAGGCTGGTACAATGTGTCCACCAAGTGCACAGTTACTTGAACTCCACTACCCTGTTAGTACCAGAAATTCAAGGAGGGTTTTCACATTATGTGGTCTAATGGTCTGTCTTTAGATGTGCAGCTCTTTTGTTGTTGTACCCCGTCTATAACTTACTGACGATCAAACTAAAGTAACAAATATGAAACAAAGCTTTTTTTAATCCATTAACCGGACTAAATGGAGCACAAACATGCAAAAGTTTGGAGACCCAACAGAAATTTGAAGTTTTTGTTTTGAAGCCAGTTGAGATGTGGCAGCCTGTGACCGGAAACAACAAACCAAAGTCAGAGCAAAGCATGCAGAAAGCGAGACACGAGTCAAACCTACGTCTGGATGGCATTCAGTCCTGCCATGTACATCTTAAGCAGTCGATCCTTCCAGTAGACTCTGGGGATCCTGTTGTAATGGATGCTTCCTGCTATGTAACGAAACTCTTCCCCATCCTTCCGAAAGCAGTCATTCTTGTAATCCACGCTGAATGAAGGAGGTGCCCCGAGCTGCAGGTCAACACATCATAATTTGAATCAGAGCTGAATTTATAGATCTCACAGTGATCGTCATTTGTAGACAGCTAACTCAGTTTATACTGAGTTCCAACATGTGGTTAAGGTTTCATGTCTTTTATGGGCAGGGCTGACATCTCAGCTGACTTTAGGATGTACCATCCCGAGAGGGCAACCTTGACTTTCTACTAAAGGTTAATTGTGACTAATGCTTCATTGTAAGATACTACCAACCCACACAGTTTAAAAATTTTCCCACTTAAGATGTTTTTAAATGCCTGATTGATAGATTAGACTATAGATTACAAGTATCCAAATTGAAATTTGGTTTCCAGATTAAAAAACAAGAATTTTTTTTACTGAACTGAGACAATAACAGAAATTATGAGCCAAAAGTAAACAATGTATGGTGAATCTGCATATTTTACCGATCTTAACATACCTTCAAGACTATCTAAAAGTATTAATAACTGTCATTTAGATGTGGGTAGTGTTGGTCTGTGTACTATACGTGCTAATCAATCTAACAGCAAGATACAATCCTTTATGAAGATTTTGGTGGCAGGGTTTTTATAAAAGTATATATATATTATATTCAATGTTACTGCAATAAAGCTGCGGGTACAAGTATAAAAACGTTTTTAAAAATCAAAGGTACTCACTGTATGTCCACACAGCAGCAGTATGCTTCCCACTGCGAGCAGAGACATGATGAGTCCTCTCAGGAGGCCTGCTGTCCGGTTTTAAGTACAGAATCAAATTAATCCTACATTTACGTCAAGTATTTTTACTTGACCAGTCAGCTGCTGTACTTCCTCGAGTCCACCGATGTTTTGAATGAGGTGGCGTCATGAGTTGAGGAAGTAAAGTCATGTGATGCTGTATTGTTGTGGTGTGAAAACGCTTTTTCAACGGTAGATGGCAGTGGTGCGCGTTTTATTTAGGTGAAATTATGTGCACGGGTATCTTGAGGGAACCAACGGTGCAAACGTAGTGTTAAAGGATACAAATAAAAATCCGGTTTGAAAAATACAACATAAGTACATATTTACATTTTTTAAATTCAGAAAAAGGAAAAAAAAATTCATCTGCTCACTAGCTTAATACCATGTTTTATTAGGGGAAACATGCAGATGAAATATGTGAACGAACTTAATGAATAGATATTTAGTGCAATGATAAAAGTGAAAATCCAAATTACAGAAAATTTTTACAGACATTAGTTTATTTATCACTACAAAGCATGAAAATAGGCATTCCATAGACTGTATCAAAAATGAACACCGCATGACTACAAACTAGGTTACAGTGGATCATTAAACAAAACGGGAATAGTTTTTCTTCTTTTCTTCTGTTTTGTTAAAGTTTGTTAAGACATCTGTATAATAATAAATGCTTGTGTGTTTCGTAAAAGAAAAATAATAGACTTTTTTTCACCAATTTGAGTATGAGATTGAGTTCTCCTCTATGTGTATTTTCTGCTGTACTGGGTCCCGTTTCAGAAAGTGTGATTAGTGAAAACTGTGAGCATGTTGAGCCTGAGAGTGAGGGAAAGTCTTGTTTTTTTTGTTTCAGAGACTGACATCAGATAAACCCTAGATCAGTAACTCTGCCAACTTAAGCTGTGAACCTAACCTGTGAGTTTCCTGTCTCAGGCTCAGTCGACTCAGCGCTCAGGGTTTGTTAATCCTGCTTTCTGAAACAGAGCCTTGACCGTTGTGTCACATATTTGGCACTGAGTTGACTTGAGTTCACCCTCCAGACCAGCAGGTGGCTGTAACGCGCTCCTCGTTGTTTACCATCAGCCACAGAAGCGGAAGTAAAGCAATATACACATCGCTGGCGGTGTTCACACGTGGGTACACAAGTTTGTAAGAGTAATGTGGTGAATTCGTTAGAAAACATGTCGAAGAGGCAGACAGCTATGTCCGAACAAAAGCCCGGTTCTGAAGTGGGCCACGGGGAGAAGGAGGAGGTCCAGGTTCCGCTGCCGGAGACTAGACGGACCCGTAGCGGCCGCAAAGTGCGCACTCCTGCCGCACTGCTGGACTCTGAAGCCCCGGTGAGGACTCCCAGCCGGAGGACCAGGAGGTCTGTCCTCCAGGAGCTGCCGGCTGTGGAAGCGAAAAACACGGAGGAGGTAGCGCGAAGACCCGAAAGTCTGTCCGAGGATAAGGTCAGTAAGTCCGCTGAACCGGAGCCGTGTACCGTCTCAGAGACTGCAGCAGACACAGACGGAGCCGACCTTAACGGGAGCGGAGACAGTCACCTGTCCCGGCCCGCACCAGCAGAAACGGGACCCGAAACTATAGAGACGGCGCCAAAGAAGAAGCCTCGTTTGGTTTCAAGTGGAAAACAAAACCCGGTCATACCGCTGGGAAAACCCAAATCCGGGAGAGTGTGGAAGGACCGCAACAAGCAGAGGTGAGGACACATCACTGTGGCAGCATGCAGTTTACGAAACCTCATTACTTAGAGTACTGACAGCATTGGGTCACATTTTTAAAGGTGTTTTTTTAAAATGTTTATGAATTATTTGAATCCCAATTCTGCCACAGCAGTTCCTCCTCCTCATGTTCCATTATATTGAAATGATCAAAGTGAGTTCAGTGCAAGTAAGGTCTATAGATTTGTTACAAAAGGCTGAATAGGTGCATCCCTACTTTACATGGCACACTTTATAAATGACTGACACTATTAGAATTAGTCTTGTATTTTGTATTTTAGTCTTGTAGTAGTCTTTTATTAACCTGCTATGTGGGATTGTGTCTTTTAGGTTCTCAGCAGTGGTGAGAGATAAACAGTTGTGCACTTCATGGGAAAAGAAGATGGAGGCTAAGCGAGAGAAGGACCTGGTGAAACAGTATACTTTGCAGCTTAAAGAGGAGAAAGCCAAACAGAAAGAGGTAAGCTAAAGCTGTCGATGCATTAAACCTTCAACATTACCTTTTTGGCACATTTTCATTTATTCTGTATTTATTGTCTTTTATAGGAAAAGAGGAAAAGGAGAGAAGACAACTTGAAACGTCGTGCAGAAAACGAACGCAAATCAGAGATTGTGCAAGTGGTACGTCAGCGTTATATTGACTCCCTAACACCACACAAACACGCCACTTCCATATTTGTACAAGTAGTTTCCAGTTCATATTACACTGTATCTGCAACATAATAACCCAGACCATGGAGGTGTTAACACGAGCTGTAACCTAAAGATCTTATTGTACAAAAGTGAAGGTGCAATGCTTTGCGGTTTTTAATACTCGATGAGCTCAGAGTGGATCAAAGAATAACTTTAATAACTGAAAAGCCGTTGTGCAGAGCAATTCGATTACGAATCAGAGGGCTGTGATGCAATTATAAAACGTTTTTTTCCATATCCTTCCTTAACCTCAGCTCCATGGTTCTTTATTTTAACAACCAGTTGTCAGACTCCTCTGAAAACTGAAATATAATCATCAGGAGGTACAGTATGTATACAGGACCGAGTTGTACAACAGTTTAGTCTAAGCTTGTACCTGATGTTCTCAACCCTTGGCCAGTAGGTAAGTTAGTAATGATATACAGCTGATAATTAATATGACTTTGTTACTAATTTAGCTAATGTTACATAACAGCCAAAAAACTTGCTTTACAGGGGAGATGTTAGCTAGCACTAACCGCCGTCACTTTTCCAGCAGTTGGGGAAACTACAGACTTCTATTGACAGACACACTTTGACCCACACTGCACATTTACTACCAGACTGAAACTTACTAACATTTTTCTCCATTAACTTTCAGCATCAACGAGGCGGCCTCACTCTCAGGATACACAAAGAGCTTGTCAGGCTTTGTGTCACAATGCTCGCACGGTGTGCGAGTTAAAATCGTTACTTACGCGTTGATATTATTGATCATGTGACATTTTAGAAGGGTTATTCATTCCACAGCAGTGGTGTACCGTATACAAGGAGAACACTCTCTGTTATGTGCAAGCCACAGTCGGTTCGGGCGCTGCGCTTCCGCAAGTTAATAATAATCTATTTTTGTCGATTCATAATCTTCCATGTCCTCATGTTAAATATCTTCTATAACAGTTACTGAGAAAGTTCTGCTACAGAATTAGATTTTTGCTATTAAAAACAGAGGTAATGAAGTGAAAGGCACACAGAATCTTTATGTTGGTGATTTTACTTTATGTTCTAAATATTCTCTTGTCTAATTTGTATCACAGATCAGGAACACAGCAAAGATCAAGAGGATGAAGAAGAAACAACTCAGGAAAATTGAGAAGAGAGACACGCTGGCTCTTCTGCAGAAGTCACAGAAGCAGAATGTCAAGGCCAAAGGGCAAAAAAGTAATAAGGATTGACCCAGATTTGACCTAAAGACTGTAAAATAATAAAAATTCATCAGTTCAGTACTTTGCTTACATGTCTTATGTTTGGGTGTCTGAAATATTACATTACATACTTTGGGAGGACTTACACATGAACCCAATAAAAGCTTTTGAAATAGAAGTATTAAGTTAAAAATAGTAAAAATAAATCAAACATACAGCCTCTTGTCAGGTCGGCACTGGTCCCTAACACTAATCCTTTTTGACTTTAATTTATTGCACACATGAGACTAAAATTATTAGTATTAGCGAGTTATGGTGGTGTTTTGGTCACAGTCTAAAAGTGCTGCTGTAAGTTTTACACGCCACCAGATGCAACTGTCTTTGCTTCACTCAAAGCACCTAAGCTTCATAGTGCTTCATCCATTCATCACTACATGCTAGCTAATGTTAGCTGATTTGACTGTCTTTGCGGTACTATTTTGTCAAACAGATGAGTCAGCTAGGGAAGAGGAAGGACAGGAATAACAGCAGGTGGATTAACTGCACATTGGTGATGTAGGGACTCTAAAAGAAACTAAATGTGAAAGCAGGTGAAATGAAGGAGGGACAAGAAATGAAAATGTGTTTATAAGAAAGTGCAGTAGCACAGATAATGATAGAATAAGATATGAATTTAATATTTTTTGCATCTTAAGTTATGATCCGTAGGGATGAGAGAACAACGGTGGTGACCATAAAGGAGTTGAAATTTGTAATTAATAAGTATTAAGGGATGCAAACTAGTCCTTTTAAGCTGATAAGGAGACATTTTGTTTTGGATTTTAATGTGCAAATGAAATGCTTAGCAATTATCACAAGGAAAAAAAAGATGCATCAAGATGATTCGTTAATCGTTGTATAATCGCATTGCAGCCCTCTGAATCGTAATCAAATCAAATTGTGAGGTGCTGAGAGATTCCCATCTCCAGTGATGATCAGAAACTGTTACACCATATTCATACTGTACCTTGGTTATGTAACATCAGATACGTTTTGCCTCTTTTTAGTTACCAGGAGGAAAATGAGTGATCCTAAACATTTGTTGTGTTTTGGATTAACTACAGTTGGAGAACAATTAAATAAAAAATAGATTGTTGGCTCCAATACAATTATTTTCCAAAGCAACATTCATCATTTTACCAGAAAGAGTATAGATTTTTAGGCATTCTACCATCTCAAACGTACCTGGAGGTACATGCCCCCTGACCCCACTAGGTTTGGGCTAAGCCCCAAATGTTTACAACATCTGGCTCTGCCCCTGCACTGAAGTGATCATCAACAAACAGTTAAGATTATTTTTATTTCTCTTTTGCCCGGCTATATTTTCTTATGAGCCTGAAAGTCTGACAAACAACAGATAAAACCATCCTTTCTTCACTTAAGGGATTTTAAATATATTAAAAGGATTTAGAAAGTTGCAATGAAGGTTATTTTATAAATGTAATATAAGCACACAAGAAAAAGTACTTTTACATTTTAAGGAGACGTGCTGTAAGTATAGGGTCATTTAAATACACTTAGTAAATGGGATATAATACAAAAAGTAAAAGTAGCCTCCTATGTCATCTACACTAAGCACAATTGTAAGAGTATATTAATTGTATTTAATTTTAGAGTACAGTTGTTCAGTTTATTAACTGTGAACTGTGCCCCTGTTGCATATTTTACCCAAAAGAAGCATTAAGTTCAGCATTCCCTACATATCTTGATCATAATTTTATGTTTTCAAACTTTAAAGGATCCTTATCGAATGTTTGTTTATGTTAGTATTTATGTTAAGAAGTAAATAATATACTATATATCTTTATCAGATTTTCTGTTAATGCCTCGCAAATTTTATTTATTTATTTATTTAACCTTTATTTTACCAGGAAAGAAATCCATTGAGATTTTTAATCTCTTTAACAAGGATGTCCTGGATTATTAAATCTAGTATCTATCTACATCTGTACATTCATAACCGTCACACCTATCCCCAGGTGACACTTATGCCCCAGCAAATCAATTGTCCATGTATGTTTTGATGAATGCCAAAAAATAATGTAAACGAAACGGGGCAACTTTTTGAGCAGTCTTGCTGGACAATCTTGCTGGTGTCAAGTCCGACTATGTTGTGAACGGATAGCGGCAGGAGAGATTATGGTAGTAATCTTTAAATTGATGACACACGGAGCAACTTTTAGAGCACCAGCAAGATTCCCCAGCAACATTGCTCTAAAAGTTGTTCCATGTATCATCAGCTTAAGTCACTAATGTCATGTCAACTTTAAGTATTTGTAAAAGCACTAATGCCTGGATTTGTCAGCTACAGTTTCACACAGCATTCCCATTTGTCAATTAGCTCTGCACACAATAATAACAAATAACACAACTCCTGAATTTGAAAGCAATAAAACACAACCTTGATCACCTCAAGGCAAGGCAAGGCAAGTTTATTTGTATAGCACATTTCAACAACAAGGCAATTGAAAGTGCTTTACACAAAACGTAAAAGCAACAGGGAAAAACAATAAAAACGTTTGAAAGCAACATAAAATATAATAAAAGTTACAGTGTTACAATCAGGGTTAAAAGAGTTAAATGGAAAATAAAAACAGGCTGAGGGGTAGAGCAAATAACTGAGTCACAATCATTCTGAAAAGAGAATAAACAGAGAAGGACACTTAATCCACTCTCTCTAGCTAGTCAGTACATTTGCTGCTACAGCTTGTCTGGTATGACCAGTTGCTTATGGTTACTTATGTTAGAGTCAGTAAACTTAGGCTGGGCAACTTTTTGAGCAGTGTTGCTGGGCAATCTTGCTAGAAGCAAGTCCGATGTTTAAAAATATACCAATTGCAAACATATTGTTGTCCAATGCTGTGGAAATTTTGTCTATAAGTTGTAACAAAACAATATATGTTGAGTGTTGTTGTCGAAATCCATATTGATGTTTATACAGGATATTGTTGTCTTTCAGGTGTTTTAACATTCTTATATAGACCAGCGTTTCCAAAATTTTAGAGAAGCAAGTTAAAATATAGATGGGTCAATGATTATTGAAAAGGCTAGGATCCACTATCACTGTTAGACATTTCAAAGGGTTTTTACAGTAACTTACTGGCAAAACTGTTGCCACTAAGTTACTATAATTCAGATTTACAGTACTATAAACATTTTTCACTTTTACAGTACGTAAAAGTGTTACTGTAATTATGTAATTCAGAATACAATACTGTTACTTTAAAAAACTACAGTTACACTACTGTAATCCCATTTTTTTAGATTATTTATATTTTATTTGTTTATTCATTCATGCATGCATTATTTTTTAAACCTACACAAGTACTAATGATTTAACCCAGACAGAAACAGTAATTATAA
>JAPMOB010221802.1:0-11271 GCA_029875015.1 Lepomis gibbosus | reverse complement strand
CAGTAACTCCAGCCTCAGTCCTTGTGAAGCTCCCCCACACATTTGAATGGCCTTTTCCTGACAATCCTCTCCAGGCTACGTCATCCCTGCTGCTTGTGCACCTTTTTCTTCCACACTTTTCCCTCCACTTAACTTTCTATTAATGTGCCTTGATACAGCACTTTGAGAACATCAAACTGCTTTTGCAATTACCTTTTGAGGCTTTCCTTCCGTGTGGAGGGTGTCAATGATGGTTTTTTGCACAACTGTCAGGTCAGCAGTTGTCCCTATTATTGTGAATTCCACTGAGAGACCAATTAAAGGCTCAGGAACCCTTTGCAGGTGTTTTGGATTCATTAGCTGATTAGAGTTTGACACTTTGAGCCTACAATACTGAACGTTTTCACAATATTCTAATTTTCTGAGATTTTGAATTTGGGGTTTTCATAAGCTGTAAGCCATAAATTATTTCGAATAAAGGCTTGAAATATCTCACTTTGCATGTAATGAGTCTATATAATATATTAGTTTCACCTTTTAAGTTGAATTACTGAAATAAATTAACTTTAGCACAATATGCTAATTTTTTGAGTTTCACCTGTATTTCTGTATCGTAAACTATGACTGCTGGCAGTCTCTAAATTCTTCTTTACCCATGCCATGGTGTTGGCATGTAACACATTTTTATGCCGTGGCATGCACAGAGTCTGGAAATGTCAGAGGCAAAAAAATCTCTAAATGTTTCAAAATTGGCCTGGAAACATTGTGTAGCACATTCTGTTTTTTCCCCGTATGAAGTGCTAATAAAATAGAAAGGCCATAAGAAATATATTTTAAAGGGCACTTGTTCTTCTGCACTCCACAAATGAGTGGGGCCGGGATCATTATGATTCATTAGGGAGAAGTTTTGATTGTTCTGGTGAGATGACAACAAGTACAACAAGCTCATGGGAGAGAGAAGAATGCAATAATCTTGCATTGCTGCTGAAGTAATACATTTTACAATAACAATGTGAACTTCCATCATGTCGATAAGTCTGTGAGTATTTGTTCTTGTGAAGCTGGAAGTTATGTATTCTAATGTTTTAAACAGTGAGAATTATGTAATGTTACACTGTGTTCAAATAAATGAACAAAATGTTCAGTCTCCTCTCTGGTTGTTCATTTACAATCATTACTGTTTGGTGATAACAGGCGAATCACTTCGTGCCCCTTGTGAAATTAATATTTTAAAGGCTCATTATTATGGTTTTGTATTTCTCTGGATTGTAGCACAGTTATAAACATTCCTTCTCAGCTCTGATTGTCAAACATTTTCGTATGCCCCTAAACGTTTGAGGACTAGTCGACTAATGGCTTGAACTAACAACTACTAGTTGACTAGACAAATATTTAGTCGGGGGCAGCACTAGCTGAAATACAGCATGCGAGTCATGTCAACCTATGTATAGTTTCAGTCCTTACAGACCGGCTTCTTAAAGCAGCAGAAAATCTCATTTTAGTAAAAACATATTTTTTCTTCACTTCAGGGGAGGGAAAATGTCCACAATATGACCTACTTATTCATCATTCCACTGTTTATTGTATATAAAGTGAAATAGTTTACAGACTAATAGCTCTCTTTTTTAATATATGGTGCAGATGAAAACCTTCATGTAGCTTTAAAAGCTGACTGCAGAAAAGATTGCTTTGATGGTTGTTGTAGCTGCTCAGATGATCTGTGTAGGAGCTTGGTGTTGTCTTGCCTTCATTTGACCCTTGACTCTCTTTTGACTTTCCGCTGCATCACCTGCACATCTGCTCTGCTTTCCATTCATATGACCACATACTGTACATTAAGTTGCCACTTAGTGTAAAATCTTTTGGAATCCAATACAACAGATCTATCATCAATTCCACTTTACGTATGACAGAACTGTATAAATTCAAATATATATTCACTGATGTGATAGATAAAGGCGTTGTTGTAATGGACCACAGCGTATTGAGAGATGTTTCTAATGTTGTCCTCCATATTCACAAACATGAGGTGCAGAGTATTAGAAACAACTGTGACTGTAATGCACAACGCCATTATCAACTGCAACCTTAATGCTAAATCATATAATTTCATTAACAACTCATATGATGATGTTAATATAAATGGAACATTGAAGGCCTAAAGGAAGCAAATATTAGGTAACTCCAGTTATGGAACTCCATGACTGACTTTGGTGTGCATGGAAGATTCATGGTTAACATGCACAAACTAAGATCGATCTGATAAACAGGACTTAAACCAGCGTAGAGAAGTTCCTTTAATGCCAATTAAATGTTCCTGTCTTTGTAATAGAATATGATGGTCAATGGTATTGAATGCAGCAGGGGTTCTGGCTAAAACCCCTGGATCAATGCTGGGCTCTTTAAGAAAATAAAGGGTAGTGACGGGGTGTGAGAGACCCTGGTTTGAATCCACTAAGACACCAATGTGTCTCTGAGCAAGACACTCAACCCCTAGTTGCTCCAGAGGCGTGCAACCTCTGACATGTATAGCAATTGTAAGTCACTTTGGATAAAAGGTGTCAGCTAAATGAATAGATGTAATGTATGTAAGAAAAGCTTTAATTACAGCTACTTTAAAGGAAGGTAGATAGTTAATAAAGACGTATTGATAATTTCTACAAAAAATGTGTTAACTAAGGGTTGCCTTTAAGGGGTAGATTAGCACATCTGTATAGGGCACTGTTAAAATAAGCCAATGTTAACTTTTGGTTTCACATGGGACACAGAAGGTGTCCAGTGTTTGTTTGACCTATCCATGCCATGGATGTATGAAGGTAACTGGAGACATTGTTGGAGGCTGTGCCCAGTTCATTCAACCAAGGGTCCAACTGCAGTCCTTCCTCTTGAGGACCCCAGTTCTGTGAGCCAATGGGGTTTAAGCATGAGTACTGGCGTTCCCTTGTATTGACTAAAATTTCACTTCACAGCAGTGCTGCAAAATCTTTGACAAATTTGATATAAGCAAACCACTTGCTGAATCTTTACTCTTTTACATCTACAAAGCCTAATCTAATTATATATTAGCCTACTAGTATAATTTCCCTAAGAGGTTAGCTAAAATTAGCTTGCAGTCATGTCTTATAGCTTGCCAATAGTAGGTCACTAGCCATTTAGCTTTCCAACAAAGTTCTAATAAACTTAAAGTGTGTGATCAGCAACTAACTAACGCCATGCGGTTTTCATTTTCTTTTTCATTTTTCGGATTATTATTATTATTATTATTATTATTATTATTATTATTATTATTATTAGTAGTAGTAGTAGTAGTAGCAGTAGTAGTAGTAGTATTAGTAGTATTAAACTGTTACTTAGATAACTTGCAAGTTAGTATGGTCATTTGCATGACATGCTGCTGCTGAGTCGGCTAATTTAATTTTAAACGTGCGGCTCTTTAAGATTTAGCAAATGATAGGACATCTAAACCTTCTCTTGTCTCTATAGCTTATCATGATATTGTCTATGAGATGGCCAAGAAACAATATTTTAAAATCTGAAAAAACTGGGAGTAGTGGGATACATGCACAAATCTCTGAATAACTTTAACTGTTTTTGAAGAGCACTGATCTGCCAATCACAGGCAAAACAAAAACAAATGCATAACTTCAGCCTCACTTTAGAGGGCATTTCACCCATAATTTCCCCTGGGAATCAGACAGCATCATTCTGTTGTTACGAAGCTTTTACCTCATCTCATCATGTCTCTCTGTCTCCTTTCATTTGATATACTGTTTACTATTTCAACCCATTTGCGAGTCATTATTCTAGGTAATGCCTGCCTCACAGCTCCCATTAACTTCAAGCTGCTTCTAAAGTGCATGAAAAATACCCTTGAGAGGCTTTGGCTAAATGTATGGCCGGCTATTCACAGTCTCTTGCTGCTGGTGTTAAATATCTTCAGATTCCAATAGGAAAGGCAGTGGCATAGGAAGGTACAGAGGAAAGGTTAGCAGCAGTGAAGATCAGCCCACACAGATCATGTGAAATAACAGAACTCCATTTCAAGTGCAAATATTGACACAGGAGTTAAAGCCACCTTCTGTCATCGCACCAGCACATTTGATAATTCACCAATATGCACATTAGGAGTGAAAGGAGTGGGTCATTATACAAAAATGGGGAAGAAATCGATTTCTGCCAGTTGAAACAGACACAGGTAATCCCAGAGCTACACACATGCCTTTGTTGTGATTTGGCAACTGATGATTGAGGATGATTAGATTTATTGACATAAAGCCTCTTCAGAGGCGCAATTTAAGGAAGAGGCAGCAGAGGGCATACAACTCAAACCTTTGAAAATGTGCCTGTTGTCTCATTCCTGTGAGTAAAAGGAACAATAACACTAAAAGAACAATTCACAAGATTTTAAGAAAAAAATTATATGGAAAGTCTTTCTAGCCAGTTGTTGTGAGATGACACATGTGACAGAGATTGAAGAAGACAAAACAGAGAAGTAGTATGGTACAGAAATAGTGTAAAAACAATGTAATTAAATTAAAATATAACCACAAACACAGAGTACATTGAACAGACTTGATATGTCCCGATGATGACAATAAAATAAAATGGAAAATATCCTCCAGAGAGCTTGACACACTCAGACCTGCGAGAAGGAAATAAATACATAAACAGAGGCTATAGCCCTGTTATACTAATAGAATAGCAAAGAGTAAAGTTATTAAAGTTATTGCAGTCAGAAAGATCATATTACACTTCTTCCAGACACAGTTAGATGAGGCATCTCATTAGGCTTGTTAAATGTGTTTCAAAAATTAGAAGACAACAACCCTGGCAATGTTTCAGGAGAACAGAAACCCTGAGTGAGAAAAATGTTGAAATTGTTAACAAAAAGGATATGAGCATAGTTTGCTGCATGAAAGAATACAATAATAAAAATATTAAATATACAAAGACACAAATGAAGGCAAACATTTATATTAGAGAAAGATCGTCTCCAGTGTAGCACCTCTGGTCATGAAAGTAGTCACAGCAGAGTGTGGGATTTTGACAAAGCCCACTGATACACACAGTCTGCGTGTGGAAAGTGGATGAAATGGATGGCATTAAAGGATACGAATGAATGAAAGACCTTCTCTACCTTCGGTTGATTTGTATTCCTCTTGAAGGCTAATACATTTCTACACTGTTTATCTGCTTCATGTTCCTTTCATGTAGAGAACACAAATGTACACTGACTACTAAAATACTTGCAAATAGAGTGAACATCCTGTATGAGCACATTCAGACTCCACTGTGAGAACGACTGAAGCAGGAGATCAAATCCAGGATCTGTCACAAATGAAGCAGTTTAGTTCCAAGCTGCACAGAACTGTGAGCTCATATACATCATGGATGTGTGCTCTCCTTCCCCACCCCTGCTACCTTATACATCAATGACTGTACCTCCTGTCAGCTGTCCATCAAACTACAGGTTTGTGCATCATAGTGCTCTAGAGGTCTTTATCAGCAATGATAAAGACCGATATATATAAATACATCCACAAATGTATGTGCTCATCCTTCCATAGAGGTTAGATTTAAAATATGCTTGTCTCGTCAGTCCAAAACACAAGGTAGAGTTGCAACAGTAATACCAGGTCTGCTAAATTTGCCCTCTTTGCCCAAATTACATGTTGGAGTTGAGAGATGTTCTCCATCCACGGGGGACAAATAATGACTCCATCTTTTTCACTCTTTAACAGCAGTGAGAAAGCTGGACTGGAACTACCCCCAGTGGCCACTGAGAAGACAAGGGAAGATAAGGAGGATGCATGATTTTTAAGGTTTGAAGTATGAAGGGGAAAGGTACTTGGTATGGCTAAAAATGTTTTTTTATCTTCAATAGAATCATACAGTTATTAAGTTCCCAACATTACCTGCACCTTTATATGAGCACATCATCTGTTTAATGAAGAAAACCAATTACACAGCTCAGCACTGGAAAGCTTCTTTGCATCATCTGTCTTTAAGTCCAGGTCCTCTCTAGCTCCTCCTACCCCGAGGCGGAACATCAGCTTATTTTCCGCACTGGTGAGAGGGTCAATGAAAGTCACATTTCATGAGGTGGCTGACGAAGAAGAAGAACTGAGAAACAAGATCTGTAAGTGGCAAGTAGTCTCTTAACGCTGATCAAGCAGATGATTGAGAAATGGGAAAGGCTGCATCATTTTTTTGCATTATAATAATAAAATACCATTATAGCAGAAAAAAAATCCAAATTGCAATTCATATTAAGTTTTGTTTTGTTTTTATTAGTTATGTTTTACAGACTAACAAGTGGAGAACAGTGGACACTGAAGGAAATTTGAAGGTACTGTGACACAGGTCAGCTGCTGAACTAAAGTAAACCAACGATGACAGCTTACGGCTCTGTTTCTGCCTCTTTAGTCTACTGACTACTACTCTGCCCTCCGCTTCTAATGTAGCTTCGTTAAAGGAATCAAGTCTAGCAGCCAATAGAAGTATTGTCTGTAATTAAAGCAGGGTTATGTTTTAATTGTATCCTAAAATACAGCTTCAAGAGCATTTTGACCACTCTGGGCTCGCTGTGCCAGCTACTATGCTATGTTAACATGACAACTGCATAATGTTTTATGGCAGCAAAGAAACTCTTCAGCAAGAAAGCTATAAGAAGAAGCAAAAAGTATAAAATGTACCATGGAAGGTTTTTGGAAGAGTGACTAAGCAAGAGACCGGACAAGAGTAAATACTGCACTGGGTATTACTCCTTGTCATGCACAAAAAGAGCTGTAAGGATGCAGGACAGATGTCGAGCTGGCCTTCTTTCTGTTGGACTAGTCAGTATTAGCTGGCCAGCTGTGTCTTGTGTTGTTGCTCTTGCTTGATGTTTGCCTGTTCTAGCCAGAGGTTTCACAGGCTTTTTAGGAGTTTCTGCTGCTAGCTAGCTTTAAATCTCAAGTTGTTGTTAGCAAACTTACTAGATAATGCATTTGGTAGAGTTACTGTAAGTGCTCTTGTGTGCGGGCAACGCAACCGGGCTCAGCAGCCTTAATGGAACAAAGGTTAGCTAATGGCAGAGGCAAAGAGACAGAAGAGGACGTGGTGGTGGCTAAAAATCACACAAAAAAAACGAATCTTACATAATGTTACTTTAAGGATAAATTGGTATGGAGCACACCATACACAGTCCAGTGGAGCAGGAGGCAATCATCTGATTTGGTTGGGTACTACTTTGTGTCCACACATCTGGTACAATGTAGCGAGCGGCTGTCTCTCCGCCTGGGTGTCAAGAAACAATGCTTTGTAAGACATGCTGAGTTTTCCTTCTTCTGAGACAAGAGTTGACCAGTTTTGAAGAATTTTCACAACGGACACTTCATAATTCAATCAATACTTTTTATAAGCGTCTGCATCTTATTCGTCTTGTGTAATTAAAAGAATAAAAATAAATAGATGGATAGAGTGGTCGTCCACAAACCGGAAGGTTGGTGGTTCGATATTACCTCATCTAACATTCAAGATTAGCTATGTTTGATCCACCATAATATAATATGTGACATAATTACATTACGTTATGACGTTAGTTTTGCGTAATCGGGTGACAATACAAGCCTTCCATAACCACGCACTTCAGAAAGGTAAGTTTGTTTTCCACACCTGGATGCCCATTACAAGCTGCGGCAGTACTCTCATATTTTATGTACTGAAATGATTGTTTTGCCCAATTTAGTACATTTTGAGGGAAACATGACTGGATTATGTCAAGTGCTTTGTTTTTTGCTCAAAGAAACACTGTACCTAAGTACAGCCTCACAGCTGCTTGAGTAACTATAGACTCTTTGTCTTGTTAAGGAAGCACCAGAGCTTTTGGCACTTGTAACGACACTCAACTTAATACATGATTTAACTTATAGCTACTCTCTGCTTAAGGAACAAAAAGCTAAAATAAGACCAAAAATAAGTCTGGTCTACAGTCTTGCATTACTTATTTGAAACCATATAAGAAAATGTGCCTGTCCTGCACACTGTATTGTCCTTGTTGACTAATATCTGACATTGAAGAAGCACATAAGAACACAACTTAAAAAGCAGCCTAAAAAATGCACTCCTCTTTGTCTTCTGGGGCATTTTCCTGTGTTATATCCTACTTGACACCTTGGTTGATAGAGATAAACAAACACCTCCCCTCCCAAACGTGATGTGGCTCATCAGTAGTCAAATAAGGAAAGATTATCACCGCAGGTCCTTCTCTTAAATTATTTTCACAAATGGCTTGGCACAAAAAAGACGGATTACCACAATGGTCTTTCTGCATCGTCTCATTCAGCAAGCTGAACTGGAAATTATCTCAGTCCTCCTGATGGCCAAGTCACCACAGTTATACTAAATAGTCTTCTAGCTTTTGTATATTCTATTCTAACTCTGTGGCATGCCACATTCAGACATGAAACACTGCTCAATTTAATGGCAGTTATGTTACAGATAAATAAAAATGGCAGCCGTTTTAGTTTTATGACAGAAGAATAGGGTTTCATAAAGAGGGCTTTCCATCATTATATACCTCTCAGTGCTGGTTTATGGGATTACAAATTGTAAACAATTGTAACAAATTGTAAAACTCTGTCATATTAAGGGCATTGCTTACCTTTTCCTCAACAGGGGAGAATTGGAGACTAGCTGCTGTAGTAAAACAGAAAACTATTCATCCACTTGCCTTGCTCACACAACCAAATTCAGTTCATTTTTGTGTTGCACAAAGCTGCCTCATTAGCTCACACACAAAACACTACACACAACTACATGCATGCGTGGAACACACATGCATTCAACAGTCAACTACTGTACATAGTTTTTATGCACACCTAAATGTTAATTTAGGCAACCCTGGGGGAAACTGGTTAGCTCCAGGTGCCCCAGTCCTAACGTCCTAACGTTTCAGTGGCCCCTAGGTTGGTTCAATGAGGTATGGCGTATTGGGGGTTAGGGGGTGATTGGGTGGCAGAGTTGCTATGGCAAGTGAAATGATGGTTATTGTATTGGAGAGCCAGTGTTTCCTGAAAACAAGTTAAGCAAACCAACAGACAACAGTCTTCCTGTGGATCAGGAGACAGAGCGGGTACCCACTAATCAGATGGTCGGTGGTTCACGCCTTAGCTCCTCCAGTCCACAAAGTGTCATTGGGATTCTGAACCCAATATAATTCAACATAAACTCTCTCTCTGCTCTACTAAAGAGGACCTAAAAAACATTTTTCTTTTCCATGACAAAAAATGGCGTTTATAATTACCTTACAGAACAATTCAGGCAAGATTTTCTGATCTGATCAGCATGACATCATTGTCAGTGCCTTCAAAGCTGTCATGGTTGCAAGTCAAAGCGTTTTCTGATCTTTTACCGCCATGGATTAGGATTGGTTATTTAAGCACATTATTTAAGGTTAGGAAAACCTTAAATCATTATTTCCTGCTTTGCTCCCAGTAGACAAGATTCTTAATTCCATGCTTGCAATGCTTTGTCACTTAAGCATAAAAAGCATAAAACACTAGAGCATATAAAGAATATTTCTTTATATGTTGTTGCTGGACATTTGTTGAAATGACTAATGCTGATGTTTTCTTGGGATGACAGTCTCTGGACAACTGTAGGCTGGTATGGCTAGCTAAAAGTTGGAATGTCACTGAAAGTCTTGACACTTCCACACTGCTGACATGTCAACATAAGTGTTAAATTTAAAATTTATTCCAAACACCGAAAGTGCTTTTTTGCCATTTTCGTCCGATTAATTTCGGTGGCCGAACATTCTGTGCATCCCAATTAAATGGCATCATTTTAAAATGGTATTAATCTCACACAATAAGATTATTTCTTTTTCCAGAGCAGCTTTCTCCCAGAAATGTTTCTGAACCTAAAAGAACTTCTCTATTTTTGATTGTTTGGAAACCACATTACCACATTATTGCTTAGTCATAAATTGGAGTTATTTATGGGAATCACCACAAATATTCAAGCCCTTGTATTGGAAACAGCCAACAGTCTCCTGTCCGTTGAGGAGAGAGCAGACTCACAGTTGGTCATATTGTTGTGATTGATTAAGTTTGCTTATGAAGTTCATTGGATTCATCTGTAGGCTCTATCCACATGATGGAGGTATAGAGACTCATCCTTCACCCTCATCAGACAGTTTTTTAATCAGCTCCACTGACTGCTCCTGTGGGCGTGTGGCAACAAACACTGGTTAGTGTTGTGGTGGACTTTCTCTCAGTGGAAACACGACCACACAGTGATGCTCTAATTTAATGAAAGTGGACACGAAGTGGATTTATTTGCACAGCAGATACATTACACAGACCTGCTTAGTGGGTGTTTGTTAAGCAATAAAATCAGTTTATCATGTGAGATGTGTGCTCTGTATGACATTAGAAGTGACACTGAAGAAGAAAGAAGAAGATTCAATGCTTTGATGGGCGGAGCCTGATTCAAGCCTGTTGTGAAAGTAGGATCATACCATTTTGCCGTTATGGGGAGCCCAACATCTCATTTTAAATAGAACCACCGTTTTTCTCCCATATACAGCCTATTATGATATAAATTTCAACATATTATGCTGTAAATAAAACTGTGAAAAGAAAGATTTTAATAAATATTTTTAAAGTGCGTGAAGAAACAGTCTATAGAAAATTGTAACACTACCCCTTAAGGTTAGCATATGATTCGACTATCAATCAAAACCTCACAATTTTGAATCGAATATATAAATCCTTAGTCGGGGACAGCCCTAAAACTTATACAGTGAAGGTACTTTTAGACCAAAAGTAAAGCCACCGTTCGGGGGGGTGCGTTTACATACAAAGTCAATGCAAAGATGTGTAGAGCCGCGATTTCCTGTTGGGCGGTGCAAAGGGGTGAAGGCCTTCGTGTGAGTTTTAAATTTTCAACATGACGCTGAGTCGCGATAGCCTTTTAGCGTTGAAATTATCCGGACGTCACCGATGGCTTCAGATTGTTGAGTGGAAAGGGCCTAGCAGAGCGGGTGAGTGAAATGCCACTGGCCAGTGCAGAGCTGCTAAAGTTGGGGAAGAAGTCAAAACACAGCCGGGAGCAGCACTGCAGGGTTCATTCAGCTGTAGTAATAGCTAGCTGTGTTTTCTAGAGTTATTGCGTTGTGTGCGAACACTTGGCAGTTGTCTAGCGATTAAACCCCTACGAGGAAAGCATTGGGAGTTTTGCGTGTTGGGTCTAAATGCCGTAGCTGTCATGTTACATCAGGCAGGGCAGGGCAGGGCAGGGTAGGGC
>JAPMOB010221799.1:0-20843 GCA_029875015.1 Lepomis gibbosus | reverse complement strand
AGATACTGCCTGCCAGCCTGGAGAGAGACTTGTCTCTGCTGCAACGATCTCAAATAAGCCTGAAACTCCGCCCAGCACTCTCGCTTTCCCTCCAGTCCTGTAACCCGTGTTCTGAATAAAACTGAATTACCGTCCGCCTGCTTCAAGGTCCGCTTTTTGAATCCTTTAAACTAAAACCTATCACCAATGTGATCATCTGCGACCTATGTTTACCTGTAACACCCTAGATGAGACGCCATGCATGTATCAGAACTATAAACTCACATCTATAGAGTAGCAACAATGAAATGATGTGATGTTACTGGTACTCAAATAATTCTTTAATCTTCTGAAATAAATTGACCAAAAGGTACAAGGTGGAAACACTGTGATTTGCATTTAATTTTAAAGAGATTTTAGAAAGTTGCTTAAAACTTGAGCCACATTTTATGGAAACCAAACTACTCAAACACATAAGCTCACAGTGTGGTGCTAGTAGTTGCAAAATATCTACAGCAAATGCAGCCCATTAAAAAACAGCTCAAGAGTTAAGGGTGATATCAGTGATATTGACCATGTTGCCCATTGTTTCAAGATTTTCCTACACAAATCAATAAAACACAGAGGCACTGGATTTATAGCAGAATAGTAATGTTGCATGCCTCTTAAAGTGTTACAGACGTGTAAATTTCCCCCAAATGTACAATCAAACTGTTTTGGCAGATTGCAGAAGCTAGACACCCCATTAAGACACCTTATGTTTGCCCTAGCACTTACCTGTAAGTGCTTACTTATGAATACCATCTTATGAGAAACACTTGCCATGAAACCTCTCATCAGCTGAGAGATTAGTAGCTACAGTACCATTAAAATTACCCCAGAGCAATTCATCTCATAATGGGCCAGAGATAGTACAGAGCATTCAGCAGGGCCATTAAGCTTTGCAGAATGTTTATGATGGGCCATGGATCTCTGTTATGTCTTGCTTAATGTGCAGAGCAATTGTCTTCTGGCCTGCTGTGTATCCACCGAGCTGGCACCACTACTCCTGCCAGAGCAAGAACCCTGCTCACAGACGAGCCAGGCCTGCAACCGCTACTATCATCTGTATTCCCTGTGCCTGTCTCTGGACTTCCTTAACTCATGCCCCCCATCCAGGCACCTGGAAGGAGGAGAAGGAGGAGGAGGGTGGGAGGGAGGACTGGAGTGGGAGACCAGGGAAGCAGACGGATAGAGCAGCAGTGTGATTGAGAGTGGCAAAAACAGAGGAAGTGATAGAGACAGAGAGCCAGCCAGCTGAGCAAGACCCCAGACACAAAGGGCTGGGATGACTCACACACACATATGCAATGCACAAACACACACACACACGCGCACACACACGCGCGCACAGACTGACATATGCTCACTTATGGTCCAAGAAAAGGGAGGACTGTCAGATAACACTTGTGCCTGGGGCATGTGCTAGAGACACCCACACTCGTTCGTCCATTCGTTCCTCGCTCGGAGTGACGGAAGGAGCAGGGCTGGCTGTCGTCAGCCTGGCCCAGAGCAGGAAGTGTGCAGGGGATAAGGCGGCCATGTGGCAGGATGTTATGGATTTCTAATTAGAGCAATTCATCTGTCAGCAAGGGTGCGCTTTCACTGGAGCTTTCTCTGGCCCTCTAGTCGGACCTCTATACTTCACACTCCAAACTTCACCCACACTTTACACACACATTCTTCACCCAGGGCAAACGTGAACATGCACACACGTCTCTAGAGACTTCACAGCCATTGCTTGTCCAACATACTTCAACTCAGACTGACTACACCAGAACAAATCATTCAATCACCACCGCTCACATTGGCCCAAAACGGGTTGGGGGTTCCCCTGAGAGAGCTCATTCTTCAACAGTGTAAAACCATGACTAAGATAAGGACTCGCCAGTGCAGAAGGTGGAGAGGGTGGGAATGAAACCAGTTGTCTGCACACATAAACACCCTATGATGCAGTGTTCTCAGAATGCCTCAAGGCAAGTGCTGCAGAGTGCACTGTTGTGTGGACAAAAGCGATAATGCTAAGCTGGATGCTCCAGTGGTATTACAGCTACAGAGCCGAGGGAGCTCCCCGGGGAACAGACCCTGCTATTGTGTTACGCCAGATATCCTGCTGCTGCTCTTTTGGACAGGAGCTGATAATCATACAAATAAACAAACAGAGGGGAGGTGTGCTATATGTGTGACAAGTGTGTATAAGTGTGTGAAAAAGAGAGTAAGACCATAATCAAGTGATAATTATATGCTTTTCTTGAATAGCATGAATTTTTGTTTCAAACTGAAACAAATGGATTTCAGAAAATAAAAGCAGCAGCCTTTGGCACACTAGTGGTGAGGCTCTAGGGATGGCAATATCTGTTGGCCCCTTAGGCAACCACTTCAGTGAAGAGTGACCAACTGCTATTGGGTGAATTGGCGTGAC
Organism: Lepomis gibbosus; assembly: GCA_029875015.1. NCBI lineage: Eukaryota > Metazoa > Chordata > Actinopteri > Centrarchiformes > Centrarchidae > Lepomis > Lepomis gibbosus. Next base: position 18,403 of record JAPMOB010221799.1, on the reverse strand, counting down.
TTTTTGTACCGGCTTTTATGGTCCACATTGGATAAATTCTCTGATGTTTGTGATCCTCTGACTTTTCAATGCACGTGCAGGGCAAATTTATCACTTAATCCAATAGAATATCTACATCTGCTCAATGGATTGGCACATAATTAGGTACAGACTTGGGTGATCATTTCCTTTAGTGCCACCAGCAAAAAAAACTTTTATTATAGGGGAAATATTCATGTCCCCCTCAGGGTGATCATAATAACTTTGGTGAACTTGACTTTCCCAAATAGCGCAATCACATTTTTATTTGTTAAATACTATTATGTACAACCAAAGACCTGCAGAATTGATGCCATTACTATCAGCCTAAGCTGTACTTGATTGTATTTTTGCACCATCAGCATCATATGTTAACTGTAGCTTTACCACTCTCTGAGGATGTCTGTTTAATTCAATCAATTAATGCTTTATTGTCCTGCATGCAGCATGGCAAGAGCAGTCACAAGAAGACAGAATAAAGAATAAAAACATTTGACAAAAGAACAAGTAACACATAGTAGCAATAAAAATAATAATTAAATGCAAGTGAAAACAAAAAAGCTCAAAACAGTAAATGCAAAGATGTAAAAAGAACAAATCATAAATTGTGTTTTACAGAATTCCTCCTTCACCCACTGTATCCTGTCTTTTCTCACTTCCACAGCAAGACAAAGTCAAGGGTGAAACTGTAAGAGAAACTGAATCATGAGAAAAAGCAGCAATGGAAGAACGAGCACGACGAAAAAGGTGGAAGTGGAGAGAAGATGGAAGACAGAGTGTAAAAGAAATGAGGAAGAGAAAGAAAAGGGGAAAGATGGACTGCGAGTATGGATGATGAGAGGACCGGCAGTGAAGGAGTGATAAAGCAGAAAGAGGGTGTGAGAGAGAGCAGAGTGAGCCGGGTGGGGATGAGATGGGTGGAGGAGGAGGAGGAGGAGGGGGGAGGCTGTGCGAGGCCGGGAACACAGAGCAGCGGCCGGGGGGATGTTTAGATAGGTGCAGGCTGCCACTAGGAAGTCCACGCTCCAGTATAAACAGGCCGCCACACAACCCAGCACTCCCAACTGTGGGAGAAATCTGCCCTGAGACGCACAGAGTGGCGCTGGCCAACAGAGCGAAGGAGGGAGGGAGGGAACGAGGGAGTGGGTGGTGGGAGGCAGGGGAGGATGGGTACACGGCCACTTTCAGATCCCTGCAGAATATATACACAGCTGAGTCTGGCCTCTGGACCCATTTCCTCTTGCTTCCCTCGCTGAGGTCTGCGCAAAACTCTTGAGGCCATTTTTGCTGCTCTTATCTACATGTAATCTTTAACTCATATACCCCCCTAATATATATACACACACACTCACACACACACGTGCACACACATTTGCATGTAAGCAAGTGGGAAAGCATGCATTCAGAAGTGCGCACACAGACATACACATTTTTATTACTATTTGTAAAATCCAACAGACTTTTACAATCGTAGAGATACACAACAGTAACTGCCCAAACTTAACTTTAAACCTTAAAGCCGCACTAGTCATTAATTGTGTGTTACCCATATATCAAATTACTATTGTTAAAGGGGTTGCTTGTAGCTTTTTTTTCACCCGACGTATCACCTGACAATGCCGTTCCCTGCAACTTTGCTGAGCTTTTCAGCATCTTTCAGCTCAGTTTTTCACAACTTCATTGTTGTAGTTTTCTCTGACCGCTCTCATTTACCTTGTTTCCTGCAGGAGAAGGCAGCTGCCTTCAGATAAATCTGCTGTACACTGCATGCCTGAAACCACACAGCAGAGAATCAGAATTAGCTGTTAGCTGGTGAATGTAGAAGGACTTAACAATTAAAGAACCATATATTTTCCCCAGGAGTTTTAGGAGTGCCAAACAGAGCCAAAACGAGAGTGAATATTGGACTTAGATTCAACAGGTGGTCAGAAAAATGACTCCAAATGAATGCTGATGTTGCTTTGTATCTGCTGGATGTGTTTAGGCAACTAGTGGCTAGCACTTTTGACATAACAGCAAGGTCAATTTTGGCCCAAAACATCATATAATGCAGCTTTTAAGGATTATTTCATTGCAACTTGGGTCATTTGGCCATTATTTGTATCAGATTGATATTTTATCTGGGAACAAAGTGACATTACTAAGCCAGAATGGCAAGGATCACGAGCCTTTAGGTTGTAAACAAGACAACAGTATAGCCAAATTAACTAAACCACTTTATTTGAAACAAAAAGTGAGCTAAGCTGAAATGTTTATCATAAAAAGTATGGTAAGTACAGTAATTCGAGGATGAACCAAGAGCTCGGTCTGTAAACAATGACGCATGTATACAACATTTTAATGTTTTCTCTTCCTAATAAATTTGGCCAACCCAGAGGGGTTTGTTTAAAATATGCATGATTGTGTTTCTTGTCCCATTTAGGGTGTTACAGATGTTGCGGTGTGCCCGGATCTCAGCAATCAAATTTGTGAGAGCAATGTTATCACAACCGACTGCAAGAGTGGCAAAAACTATGACGATAAGGCTTACTGGACTTATCATTTGTACCCTAAACTTTAAATAATTTGAATCCTAATCTTTCTAATTAGGTCTGCCTATTGCTTTAACTTTACAACAAGAGGAACAGAGAATGTCCTTATTTTAAGGAGTTTCCTCATTTTTACCTCCTGATGAATACATTTGGTCCTCCAAATTACAGAAATACAAAAACACCCACACATATGCACTAGTGAGGCACCACTTACACAGACACACAGAAACACACACATACACACTTTTTGTGTTTTTTGTGCTGTGCAGAGAATTTTCAAGGGAAATTCCTTTGAACATGAAACCCAGCGAAAATACGGACAGTAAGTGAAGAGAAACATTCAGCATTCCATGAGAACCAATACAACGGCAAACCCCTCCGTCACTTCCAACTGACATCATGTCCTGTCAGGTTTCATGTTCCCCTCCCTCATCACCTGGAGGAGAGCAGGCACACACTGTCATGCTTATGTACACGCGCTTCACCATTCAAGGGAGGCCATCTGCACCTGGCCCAGACACCTCTGAGCTTAGTGAGGAAAAAGGCCAGTCTCACCATGTTTAGTCTGTTCTTCTGGCCTTTCAAAGTGTGACAAGACCCATGAGGGGCTGAAGAGTAACTGAGGGGACTTACAGTGTCATGACAGATTCACAACTCTTCTCCTGCAGACATACATTCAGGGGAATATTTACTCAGTCTCTGTCACTGTGATATACTGTAGATAGAATTAGGTCTGGAGAAAGAACAGGTTTGTAGTTTCATGTTTTTGATTTTACACCTATATTATAATCGCATGCTTGTGCATTGAATTAGCTAATGTCACCAGTCCCACTGTCCTGCTGATGGTACAATCAAGTACAAATTCAAGCTGTGCAGCCAAACACTATTCTAACCCACAGAACTTTATTTCAAATTGTAGTGAGGAAAATCAGAAACTGAAAAGAAAATGCTTTATATCTAAATATTTTGTTTGCATTGGAAGAATAAACAAGATGTAAAGTAAAGATAAATAAAATTACCATTCATTTGAAGAAAATTAACTCCAAAGGCTACACTTGCATTCACTGTTAATCCAACAACTCTAATGGAACAACATAGTGCCAAAAATCCATTTATATGATTCTACAGCATGTGTGTACCACTGATAATCAATTATACAACAGCTTTTGTCTGAACAACTTCACTACAATTAATCAGAAAAGAAACAAAACTCAGTTTTTTAATTTAATGATCAAAAATTAATAAAAAGAGCTATGGGCACTGCGGCGGGTGCAACAAGCAATTAGGCTACAAAAATGAAATAACTTCCACTTTAACAGCAGAATAAAAGAAGACAACACATTGTCATCAGTGATTAATTAATGCATAGATGAAAGTTTTTTTTTTAATCTATGCAGAGATAATACTAAAGACATTATTGTAGGCTACTTGCTGTAGCTACTTTTCACAAACCGCTAGGGCTGGCCAGGTGAGACTTCATGCATCTTCTTGACACTAGGCCAGTGAAGCTCTCCAAAGCTCATCAGACACACCGGCAGCTACAGACAGACAGACGCACCAGCAGTATCTTTTCCTCTGCAGCTGTTGATTTAAAACATTTTTTCCATTCTCACATGGTTTGTATATGTAAATATCTTTTTCCATTGCATTATTTGTGTTTTCCAGAATAACGTATTCGGATTCAGGAAACCCTAGCACATTATAGAGAGAAAACTCACTGTTCACTGAGTTACTTATTACCCTAATGATCGGTCCCAAATGTCTGTAGGTGAACATACTGGTAAAGACTATACCTGGTTTGGTACTCCTTACATAAACAAATAAGGTTAGTACACAAAATTAGTGATCTGGTGGTTTGCGTGAACAGGGTGGCTTGGGATGGAGTGAAACTGAATTACTGTGCCAGTCTGCCCCTGATCATTACTGCCCAATTTTAAACCTCGAACATTATCAGACTGAATCTACATTTGTGTATTCTCAACTGTTCTGTAAGTGTGTGTCATTGCTTAGTGTTGCAGAGGAATTTGCTGTGAATTTCAGAGGAAGGCAGAGGGCAGCTGCGGAGGAGAGCATGAGTGGCCTAACATGGGTGGACCAGCACCCAGCCTAACAGAGTGATGCAAAGATACACACACAAAGACACACAAACTGGCTGCCAGTAAACACTAACAAGTCCAGCAGCTCTTCCTGGAACAGCACCATGAAGCAGCTGTGAGTCCCAGCAGAGCCTGACTCTCCCACTCACTGGGTCTCTCACAGGCAAACACACACCCATGCCCTCACACTAATATGCATACCACACACTCTCACACAGAGCCTGACGCACTTTTTATGACGCTCATCAGGTTTTATACTGGTTCCAGTTAAGGTTAAACAAGTACTGCTTTTATTTTCTAAAATTTATTTTTTTTTGGTCCAAGAGATTGTGCAACCACACAAAAACTCAGTTTGACCAACTGAAAACTAGTATTTTTAAGATGAGGAATGTGCAAAACAAAGAGAATATTAAGGAAGTTCTTTAAATTTTAAATCATGACAAAGTTTCCACTGTATGTTTCACAAAATTGTCAATGCTGTGAACCCAAACCCAGAAAACTTCCTGGCCAGCAGGACATATCCAGAGAGTCATGTGAAAGTTTTAACCATTTCTAACCCAACAATCACAGCTAACCATTACCATAATCCTAACCCTGATCTTAACCATTTATTATTCGCATCTTGGCTTAACCATAACTTGACAATACTTTGGTTGCCACGTCCACAAGATTTCCCAAACATTAACCATCTCAACCCTGGCGCGTCGTTCACTCTTAACCTCTTGAGCAGCAGCTAATGTGCACCTCACCAAATCAAGCTGTATTTCACAGCATGGTCTAACCCATGCTCAACACTTTTCCCCTCACCTCACCCCTGGTAGGTACTTTCTAACTTTAGCTTGTAAAGTATCAGAGTCTGCACATGGGTGAAGAGCATCAGACTGAGATGTTTTGCCCCCAGCCTTGCTTGACAGGCAATGTTCTTATTTTTATTTTATTTTATTTCAACTAAGCACTTAGGTAACACAACTCATGTCAAATTATACATCTAATTCAAGCTACCCTTACAAAGTACAAGTCATGGTGTTGTTGCGTAATGCAGCTTCTGGTAAAACCACAGTGAAACTAATGCTGCACATCAAATGTCACACTCATGTATGACAATTTCTTACCCAAGGTACATAACACACACTACAAAGTGCAAACCAAGTTCACAAATATGCTGACCACACATTACGGAGACACACAGATATGCATAAACACACCCTGTCACAAATGAAGTTCATCATTTGAGGTCAAAAAGTGGGATAATTGTATGTTTCTCTGCACCTGCATCTCACTGTCCAAGAAAACTTCATGCACAGACCTGCAGATGAGCAAGGTCATGCAGTACAGCGAAGAAATTGTAATTAATATGTGTGCCCACTAAAATTTGAAAACAAAAAACACCCTGTTTCTTGCACATACTCGACAATACAGATAACACAATTTACCAGATGTTGTGGTATTTCCAGGTTCTGTCAGTTTTAATGTTGACTTACAGTGATTTGCGTCTTCCAAAGAAAACACCCCATACTGTAGCTCTGCTGTGTGAACAGCTTTCTTCTTTCAGTTTTCACAGCAGCTATATCCCCTCTGGCTAATACAATATAGGATGAATACATGTAGTGTATAGCTGTAAGTAAACTGCATGAACCATCCTTTTACTTTTATAAGTCAGTCAAAGGTTTTCCTTGCAGACCTCTACCCTAACCTCTTTTAAAAGTTGTATACTAATATTGTTAATCCATGGTTAATGGTTAACATAACAAATTAAGCAATTATTCAGCTGCCTTAAATTCCAATATTCCTGCAGTTACTCCCACCTGCTTTTAATAAAAAAATCCAGAATTGCATAATCGCGCAGGATTTAAGTGGACAAAAACTACAAACTATTGCTACGCTGACTTACAGACAGGCATTATAATGGTTTTATCACCAAAAATTTACATATATATATTTCAGACTGTGCACATTTTAAAATATCCTGTACTAGTTCATGTACAGTGAATTCTAAAAAAAGTAAATACATGTTCAAACGCCGGGATCACTTCTCACTACATAAACTCTGCAATATGCTGACACTATTGAATATAAAAGTCCAAATGTTACAATGCACAAACAGAGTTGAAGAGGATGTAAAATGCACTGCTGCACTTTCAGTGACACAGTTTCCCAGGCTTTGCTTCTGCGTGCGTCTTGCGTCACTACTTGTGGTCTCATGTGGTTTTTCTGTGGTTGCAACTGCTGCAGTTCACAGAGCGAGCACTAAGCTTCTAAAACAGCTCTCATGATCACAGATCAATCCTCACATACTTACTCTGTAACACATTAAAAAAGCAGCAATGGTACAGACCAGCAATCGAAACAAAAACAACTGAAAGAGATGAGGCCCGGTGTTACGATCTGGGAAATCTTCTCCAGATTTCCCTCGATGAAGTCCAATCGGAAGTCTTGGGTTGGGACTTGGGCCTAGTCTGGATGACCTTAGCAGATGCTTCAGTAGGAATGCTGCAGTCACTGTGGTACTGTCTTATGCTCCGACCCTCCTCCGTACTGTTGTGAGCTGCAGCCATTTCATTACATTCCCTCTCTGCCCATGGGAATCAGACCTAAGGAGTACAGTAAGTGATGAAACCTGCTCCCTCCCCAGAGCCTCTGCCCTGTGGCCATACTGTGTGTGGATCCAGACCTACAGGGTAAAGCAGTTAGCAGGCAGTGATGAAACAATCCCTTCACTCAGGACAGAAGAGAAATGGCAAAGCAGGATCCTGTGTTGCTGTGGATGTGGAAGTTGTTTCTATGTATTTCAAACTAAAAATAAAACAGTACCTAAAAGTGGAGTTACAGCCACAGATTTATTCAGCTGAACTCTCAACTTATGCTAAAATGATCAGCCCAATAATTGCTTAGTCACTTTATAAAAAACTAATAAACAACAATTTTGATTATGTATCAGTTGTTTAAGTCATGTCAAATCATTTTCTGGTTTCAATATATTTTGACGCTGGAACTTTGGTTGGAAAAAACAAGCAATTCAAAGAAATAAACTTGGGCTCCGGGAAGTTGTAATTCTTGGTTGACACCGAAACCTGCATTAACTTACAACTTGGAAGCAGTAGAAACAATGTGTCAACACAACATTGACACATTATCACCTTAAAAATTTGATTTGGCTAATGTGGTAGAAAACAGTTGTTCATTTACACATCCAGCAGACACAGAGAAAGTTGAGTCTCTAGCCACCTGGCGAATGAAAGTCTCTTTGTCTGTAAGCAGGTCAGGTAGTGTAGTGTCAGTGTATCAGAGCTTTTTTACTGAAAACAGTTGGAAACAATGCTTATTAGAACTGTGAGATAGAGCTAAACATAAATAGTTAAAGTTGAATCAAAGACAGTGAGTGGAAAGATGCTTAAATGCTAAATGCTCAGAGAAACTTCAGAGTTTGTCGCAGAGGCAGGCTAAACAATGATGCTACTGTACATGCACAGAGTCAAGCACCACCTGCTCTGACAGCAAATCCAGGAATAACTGTAAACTGTTCACTTGATGAGTTCTTGGCCATACCTATGTCTGTGTGGACACACACTTCAGATGAACCGAGAGTAAACACAATAAAGGTGCACCTCTGTCTTTTGTAAACAGCTCCTCTAACCTGGGCGCCCATTCAGACATGGCATTCAGCCAGGATGAGCTATAACTCCACTGAATGAGCCCATCCAGTCCATCCAGCCCATGTGTCTGTCCCGAGCAGTAAAGAGAGCAGTGAGACTACCCAGTGACCGCTGGTTTATAATTAGTCAAACACAGTCTTGTCAGCCTTACGCCCTGCGACACTGTGCTATGCACACTACACAGAGCTGGCGGTCCAACAAAAGCCCGATCAGCCCTGACTTTCTGCCTTGCCTTTTGCTAAATTGAGTCAATTCATACTCATGACCTATGGCAAATACACGTGACCCATTTACAAGGCTGTCTCAGTCGTTCCTGTCAGCGCAGCCCCTCTGGTACATCAGGCAGAGATACAGGTCCTGCAAGAGATGACAGTGTGGAATTTAAACATTTCAAACCGTGGAAAGTGTAATGTTCATTTTTCTCTTCACTTGGACCAAATGGGATTTGGCATATTCATCACAGGGACACAAGAAGAGGACTAATGCAGCCGTGGCATGGTGCTTATCACAGTTTGGATTATTATTGGATCCTTAGACAAAACTCTGGATTATATCTTAGTCCTCTTCTAGGACACGATGTGTTGAGAATCAAATCAACAGCTATTTTCTTACAGTGTAGCTCTTGTGCCTCAGACACCTGCAGGCACAGATATTAGTATGATCAAGTTACACTCTATGCAGGCTGTAAATTGTAAAACTGACCTTACTCGACACTTTAGGGAAAATGACACTTTAGGGTCGAGTTTAAATATCCAGGCATCCATCAGTGCCTATATGAGAAAGGTGAGAGGTAGAGAAAGCAGAAAGTGAATGTGAAAAGGAGTGTAAAAGATAAACACAGTTAATGGGATAGAGCAAAGAGGGATAAGAAGAGGGATATAGCAAATAAAACTGAATGGCCACTGAGAGAAAGGTGGTAATTTATGACGCAAAATCCTGTGTTCTCTCCCAGGTTGATGGTCTGATGTGCTGGAGGGCAGATTCAGATGTGCATCTACCTGCTGCACTTATTTGTTTGTGTCTAAATGAGTGTCAGACGGGTGATCGGCTTGAATGGAGGGACTCATTCAAAAGGAACCACTGTGCAAAAAAAGGAGCTTGCAGGCTGGCTCTGATGTGCTGATAAAAACTATACACGTGTACAGCTCCACATCTTGGAATAGATTTAAGAACCTCTCAAGAGGGAGCAACGTGCACTGTGCGCACACACATAATGCATGTTGCAATATCTGTGAGTTTTGTCTTGTGTGTCTGACTGACTGAGAGAATTGTATTTTCCTGTGTGTATGTTGTGCATTTGTGTGTCTGAATATGTGTGATTAAGGTGGGGGTGGTGGGGTTTGCAGGTGGCTTGCTCCGGTGTTCTGCCAAGAAAGCAGAATACCCTGGGGTAGGGTGGAATAAATGAGAATGGGAGAGGTGAGGGAGTGGAGGGGGAGTGCAGCAGGGGAGGAAAGGAGAATGGAGGGGATATGATTTAGACGGTGGTTATCATAATCGATTAAAAATTGTTTTCCCTTCAGTCTCAGCGCCCTGTGTCTCTCGCTGGGGCTCGGGTGGGGCTTCCAGAGAAGGGCCAGGCCAGATGACTTCATTGCCATATGGTATCTAACCTCTCAGTCACACTCATTTACAACAATACAGCGCATACCCATTCTCCAAACACTCCCTTTGTAATGCAGCACTAGTAATTTTGATAAAGCTATGCCCGTACACACTGATCACTCAGGCTAGGTGTAACCTACAGTAAGTGGCCTCTAACCACAGTCATCCTCCCTGTTGTAGAAAATATTACTGGTATCTCTTGTGAGTAAACTTAAGATTTAGACAAGCTTCTTATCAGTTTCCTAATTCTTTTGCAATCAGTTGTGTCTAAGGCCACAATGTTAGAGGCCTGCTTAATTTCACAAGCAAAATTTGGTGATAGTCTGATATTTTGCTTTCTGTTTAACATTTAACAGGGTGTTAGGGCAAACATTTGTTGTTGGTTCTCTCCATGTTCCATGCCCGGTTTTCCATGTTCCATTTTCAAGACATACTGGGTTTAGTCATATTTGCCATCTTGCTGAGAGTGAGATGAGAAGATTGATACCACTGTCCATTGTCTGTCCTTTAAATGTAAAGTTAGCTTACCATATCTTAAAACAGGGGCATAAAACAGCTGGCCTGGTTTCGTCCAAAGGTAAAAAAGCTTGCCTAAAATGTCAAGTTGTGGTTTTACATGGGGCATTGGTAGACAGACTTTGTTACTTTTAGTTAGCCCACTCCTCCCAGGCTTTATTGTAAGCCAAGGTATCCTTCTCCTGCCTCTATTGCACAGTAGTGTCATATTTAATGCACAGATATGATGTGGTATGGTATCAATGTTGTCATCTAAGCAAAAAACGGAATAAGTGAATGTCTTAAAATATCTAACTATATTTTTCATAAAGGTCAAAAAAATATGCAATTAATCAAATTGCTAAATGCCAATGTGACATGGTGAACATAGGGCTTTTGGGGACTCTGGTGGCCTCTGAGAAGTTGCCCACTTTGCCTTGATGGTAGTCCAAACTTTTGTAGAGTGCAAGCTGGGATAACAAATCAAAAGTCAATCCTGTCCTTAGCGCATTTATTGATTTAGTGTCTGTCTTCATTCCTTTAGGGCTTCTACCATCCAGCTGGCTACTGGCATCTGTTCAACAGCCGGTCCAGTAGTGTTATCTTCATGATACAAGATTGTTTACACCAAAACAAATAAAACCACATAATTGTACAGCACAAACTATACCTGAATATGACCAAACACAGGGCCACATATCTAATCCAAATTCTTGCAATGGCCTCAAACTGTCAGAACCCCAAACCAAAAAGATCCTACTGTGACTGAGTGTGCAGTTAAAGTCTCACATACTTCTGTAATTACTATGTGTTTTAAAGAAAATGTTACCTCTACAGAAGTCAATAGAATTAGGGGTTACAGTAGGCTGTGTGTATTGACAGAACCATAGAGAGAGGGAAGAGAAAGGATACTTTGAAGTGCCAGTGAACTCTTGCTGGTGACGGCACAAAATATGGAATGCATTACGGAAGTGACAGAGTTGAGGATGAAGACACAAACAAACACATAAATCCGCCATAGACAGACACATAGGCGATTGCGGAGACAGAGAGGCACCCTCTGCCATTGCTATCTCTCTACATCTGCTCTGTCTCTCCCTCTTTCTCTGCCTCTATCACCCCATCTTGCAACCTTAAACCTCACTTCCTTGGCACTGCTCACTCTCCACTTTGCGCCCCTAATCATCTATCTTCGGTTTCCGTCTGCAGTGCCCAGGGTGGACTTGGTCCCACTCCCCCAGTCCATCTTCCTCCTGTTGTTTTCCAGCCTGAGGCCCAGAGAAAGAAAGTATTTGCCCTGTCTCTCCCTCTTCTCTGGCTGTGTCTTGGCCGCTCTATAAAGGTTAGTGAGAGCATGGTGTGGGTGTTGGTGTCTCAGGGTGAGTTATGGGTACTACAGCCAGGGGACCCCAGAAAGAACCGAATGAGTGTACTGTTGGGAGAAAGATGAAAGAGAAAAAAAGGAGGGAGGAATGGAGGGAGGGCAATTTAAGGGTTCAGAATGCCAAGTGCTGATGTGTTTGTTTTCCATCACTGCTGTTCCGGGCAATGACAGAGAGAGAAAACAAACGGCAACACTGATATATTACATACAGACTTTCAACTCTATTCTCAAAGCAATAAGTCTGCGATGAAAGTGTCTTATCACCAAACCTTGGTTATCTCTTCACATCAAAACTTCACACGTGGAGTCTTGGAAACAGATAATCAACTTCAAGAAAATGTTAATTAGTTTTGCTCACAGGAAGAAAGAAAACAAACCGAAATAACTTCTTTTTAAGCCTGTAACTGTGGGTGTGTCAGCAGACTCATCATCACATAAACTCACCGTGCAGCTGCTGAAATGAACATGAACAGAATGGTGGTGCTGGTTACATTAGCCTTCACTGTGACTCGATCAGAGCGCACATAGTCACGGCATGGCGTCTTTTCAGAACCTTGACTTTTACTGTATCATTTCAATGGTGTCTGTCAAACTTTTACACTGTGCAGTAGTCCTTTATGCAAAGTGTGAATACCTGTCTTTATAAGGTAGTGTGTTTCTCCTATTGCGTGCAGAGACAACTCCAGGCATGCTGGATTGTCTAGCCCTGGCGTTGTAAGGTAACGTATGGGACAAATCGGAGGGCGGAGAAAACAGTAGAGCAGTAGAGACGGGGAGAGAAGACAGCGGCTGGGCTCCACCATCCCTGACAAGCATGTGGACGGAGAGACATGAGCTGTGCAGCTGGATGGAGGGAAAGAAGAGAGGAATGAGGGAACAGGAAGTGTAGAGAGGATGAGAGAAACAAGAAAGTGAAGGTATAATATAGCCTATGACCTGACAGGGGGTCAGTCATTACAAACCAAACCCTGTTCAAACCCACCCAACTTTATTTTAAAATGTGGCAGTTACTAAGTTTCCAAGGATGCCAAAAATTACGGGCTGAATTTTGGGAAAACATGCAAAACATGATGAGCAATGTTTTAGGTCTTAGGTTTGATTAAACATCATATACCCTCAGTAATGAGCTGGAACAAGCTGATAAAGAATATACATGATGATGTCAGACAGAGTGGACTAAGATGATTTTTCAACCCTTAAATCTTCTAAATGAGAAATGAGAAGAGGATAGCTGAATGATAGAAGTGAAGAAAGAGCAGAATAAAAAGGAGACAGAGGAAGGGGAAGACCCCCAGCAGCCCACACAGACGCAACCTGTGTGCTGTCTGACCCAGACCATTTCTTATGAATGGAAGGAAATTGTCTCCTGAAAAAAGCCTATTTAAAAAGCATGAGTAATAATAATAGACTCAAGCCAGCTTCTGAGAGCAGGACATCAGCACATGGGACACAATACTGGGGCAAGAAGAAAAAAAGACAAGTGATAGAAAGGTGAAAATCACAACAAGTGAGGTTTATTTTATTAGACCTTAATACATATCTGACAGATTTCCTGAGGAAATATCACAGATCACATGTAAAATAGTTTAAGACTGATGTCAACTGCAGCAACATATGAAATCTATTAGTGAGGAGCCACAGCAGACACAGGGTGAGAGGGAGTGAGAGAGCAACAGAGGAACAGAGAGTGAGAGAGACAGAGAGAGAGAAAGAGAGAGAGAGCACTGAAAGTCATGCAGGAGAAAAAATCTCACAGCCTTTCCAAATTCTTCGAGAGGTAAAAAAGTCAGCCAAGACGCAAAATCAGAAAGAGGAGAAAAAAAAGGAGAACAGGAGCACATGCCTATGCTCATGCATGCACACATGCGCGCACACACAAACACACACACACACACACTTGAGCGCTGATCTCCACATCCTGCTGGGTTCAGGGCCAGCAGTGAAACGAGTGCCCAGACACTGCTGCCAGCCCCAGGGAGGGATGGAGAATGGAGACACACACACTCACACACAGAAAAACAGAGAGGAAGAAAAAAATGAGAAAGAAAAGGGTTGGCAGAAGGAGTAGCCTGCCAAGAGTGCTACCATCTGTAAAATAACATGACTTTAGGGCAACTTCTTGAAACCTACCTCTTCATTCTGGTTAACCTCTTCACCTACTATTGTTTACCTGAAAATTAGAGTACTCTGTCATCAACCCCAAAGTTTTCCCTTTTTGAAACTGATGCATGTCTGTGTTTGTAATTATGAATGAAACTAACATTTTTTAAATTAAAGCACAGAATCCATGACAAGTAAAATGCCGGAGAATACAAGACAGAGGAGTTCTTACTTCCTGCCTTTCCCCCCATGTCTGTGAGATTCAACATGCAAAACACATATAATTATATCTGTGTGAAAGCTCATCAGTTTAAAACAGAGATACTGAAAGCCACACAGGCAATCGGCTGAATCTCATGATGGTTAACTAACACACATGCACACGCACACACACAAACCCTCCCACACACTCAGAGTGGTGGTTCCGTATTTTGGAAAGAGGAACTTGTACTGGCTCAGTGGTGCCAGTATGTCTGTGGCAGTGTGGCAGCCATGGTGTTCCGCCACCCTCACCCTTGCTCTCCACCAAGACCTAAACCACAAGCCAATACCCACAAGCCAGAGAGGCCTGGATGAATATACCCACCACACACACACACACCACACACACACACACACACACACACACACACACACACACACCTCACACACAGTCAACCAACCACACATACCAAGTAAAGAGGTAGAGTTCTGGAAAATGAGAATGAGTGAGGTTTCTTTCTTTCTCTGTCTTCTCTTCCCCCTTTTTAATCATCCAGGCCTGAAAGGGCACACAGAGTTCAGCAAGGACAAGGAGGCTTGTAGGCGGGGAGGTGCCGCTACAGAGATGAGCAGCAGCCTTACTATATACTTCACTGCTTAGCCTGGGAAACCGATGTGATGACTGGTCTGAAATATGTCTGTCACAGGGCACAAGGAAGAGTGTGCGTGTGCATGCTCAGTTAGGCTGTTGGTCAGGAAGTATTCAGATGTAAAAGCAACACTCGATTAGAAGTTAAAACTGATGCACTCTGTATTGCTTTCAGCCCATTCATTTCAGTGTCCCTGAGTGTCTCTTTGATGATAGGGAGAGGGGGTGTGTCAAGCGTACATTGTTTGTTAACACCCCATCTTTTTTGATACAAACACAAGGGGGCACCAAAGTCAGAAATGTTTAAATCCTACCCACAGTGGCTTTTAAGGTGCAGTGTGTAATATTTAGGAGGATCTACTGACAAAAATGCAATATAATATACATAACTATGTTTTCAGTGGTGTATAAAGACTTTACATAATAAACTGCTATGTTTGACCTTAGAATGTCCCCTTACGTGGAAGTCGTCATGTTGAGCCGCCATGTTTCTACAGTAGTCCAAATGGAAAACTGCTCTACAGAGCGCATTTCGTCACTACGTTGAATACACACACAACCCTCACCACTAGATGCCAGTAAAATGTCCACATTGAACCTTTAAGTAAAAGTAACAATAAGCTAACATAAGCTAATCTGTTAAAAAAAATTTAATGTTGTTTTAAGTTGGTCAAGATGCTCCAAAATCTAACCCCTGTACTTTACATGAAATGTAGTACAGTAGAATTAAAATGTTCCATTCATTAAACTACATTTGCTAAATAAAATAGCAGCAACATGTACATGTACAACTTCTTCTTCTTCATCTTTTTCTTATAAAGTGTAAAAGTAGTGATTACAAAAAAGTAACTACTTCAGGGTGTTTCAAATAATTAAAATGGTCCCAACCTAATGGCAAAGAGCTAAATCCAATGTATGTAGAATGTTGTATATACTGTTGGGTAGTCTATTAGACAACTGGCTCTTTTATGTGTTTATGAAAAGCAAAGCAGAATGAACCCCGCCTGCAGCAAAAGCATCATTTCACTGTGAGTGGAACTGAGTGAACACTACCCAAGGTGTCCATTTAAATCTTACACCCAGAACTCCACATCCCACCATGTAGTGTGTATGTGTGTGAGTGAGTGTGTATACTAAGTGTTGAAGGTTAGGGTTCCTGTATGTGTTCCCCCAGTTGTGTAATGGCCCAGTGGAGTAGAAAGTGATGAGAAGCCGGTGTTAGAGCCCAAAGCAGGCCCTTATATGGAGCGGTGGAGCTGTTTTCGCTCCTCTCCGCTGTCTTGCTTCTCTCCAAAAGTGCTACAAGGTCGGAAGAGAAGAGGACATCCTTCCAAGTCAACATATTTACATATTTGCAGTGATGTGGGGATATTCAGCCGAGTGTTGGCAGGCAAGGCAGTGGTCAGCCAGGACAGCTGAAAGTGGACATCTGGGCCTGGGCTGCGGCTGTGGCTCACTCACCCTTATCACCGTATCTCTTACAGACGAAACATTATACATTTGACAGCTTTGTACAGCTCATTGGACATCTTAAGATTTTATCTTTTATGGAAACTTAGAATGAACTTACACAAGACGTAATATATGATTATCATACATAACATAATATATACTGTGAAGCTATAAGGGTGTATTTTATGTATAAATTCTCTAATGTAGCAAGTTTTACAACAACATAGATTTTCTCTTATGATCAACACACCAGGTCATGCCGTGACTTATTCATCTTTTAGCGACAGCCCCGGGAAGTACCCAAGGGAACCCCTCTTCTTCTCTAATCCATACACACACACACACACACACACACACACACACACACACACACACACACCTTCTTTTCTCTCTCCCTTTTGCCCCTTCCCATTTCTTCTCTCAACCCCATAGTTCTTGCAAGGAACACAGCACCATGTTTCTCTTGGCAGAACTCTGCAGGCTGTCCCTACGTGCCTGAAAAACCAGCGTTCTCCCCCTCGTCCCTGCAGCCAACGTGCACATTTCTCACATTTTCTGCCTGCTCTCTGTGAACAGTTCACTTCAGCCTCTTCACATCATCCAGGCTCCCAGGCACTGCAGGACAGGGTGGGACAGATACGTCCTCTCAATTACATTACATTCACATCCTCCCTGTCTCTCTTTCTTGGTCTCTAAAGTCACTCTATAATTCAGTCTATCCAAATCCCTCTCTCTGGTGGTTACTTGCCCTTCCAGCTCTGTCTGAGTGAGCCAGTTGAGTGCAGGTGTGTGAGTGTATGCATTACTGTAGTTTGATGAGGGAAAGCTATATATGAAAGTGTCTGAGCTAACAGGGAGGAAACTGGGTGTCTGGCAGGTACTGACTTATAGACATGTGTCAGTTTAGGGGCACACAGATGTCTCAGACAGTTAAGGAACTGACTCTCAGATTAGTACTGCTGCACAGGTGCAAGATACAATTCAAGTCAAATGCAGGAAGTGGCAAACCCACTACAATAATGATGGTAACCTTACAAGAGCTGAAGGAAATACAGAAAGAGGCAGGGTGAATGTGTGGTCGACTGCACATATGAACACATTTGAGATGAACTGAGTTTGATTCAAACAGCTGGAATTGAATCCATTTGCCTTCAACTACAGAGGATGGACGTTTAACCTCTATCCCACACACAAGGCTGTTTGGCAGCAGATCACCGTTTGTATTTATTATTTAATTTATTTCTTCTAAACTTTAATTTAAACTTTATTTCCTCTGTGAGTCTGGGGTCTGGGCATTGCTACATAAATGTGAAGGTTCTCAGAAAAACAGGGAAGGGGGGAAGAAAAGAAGGAGGAGGCAAGGGGGAAAAAAAGAAAAAAGTGCAGGCTGTCTCTTGGGTGCCCTTTTTGCCATCCCATTTCCTATGCATCTGGTCTGTGTTTGTGCGGAGAGGGAAAGGGGGAGTAAAAGGGGGACGGCCGTCTGGGGCCGATTAATAACCAGTGATTTATAGGAACTTTTATAGAATAATACAATAAAAATGTGTGCGTACGTGTGTGAGATTGCATGTGTGTGCATACGTTTGTATGTGTACTTGCCTCAGTGAGAGTGCACACAATGCTTTTCTAATTCTGGGGAATCAAAAACAAATTATCGGGAAAAAACACAGACCGTGCTCAGGATAAATTGGGCACAGATGGAGGCAGGAAATAAAAACGAGCAAGGAGAAGACACAAGGAGAAAAGAGCGCAAGAGGAGGACAGGAGGACCATGAGGGACGAGGGGCTACCAGAGAGAGTGACATTGCGAGGGCAGACCGGGGTGAGGATGTGATGGAGAGAGGTAAAAAAGAGGGAAGAGAGAGAGGGATAGAAAGAGAACAAGAGGAGAGAGGGTGAGCAAGAGGACAGGGATGATGTGGAGGAGGAGAGGAGAGTGGGAGGAGAGAGATCAGGGGAGTTCCCATGCCCTGTGCAAAGGAAATGGGCTTAAGAGAGGGGGTTAGCATGTGTGTGCACTGCATGTGTGTGTGTTTGTGTGTGAGCGGGCAATGAGATGAGCAGACCCCTCTCTGGCACAGAACAGTGTTTCCTTGCCAAAGTGCAATCTGCCCCCCTAAAAACCCAGTTCATCCTCATCCATTCACATCAATCTGTGACACACACACACATACACACACACACACACACACACACGCAAACACACCTACACACACACC
>JAPMOB010221796.1:0-22526 GCA_029875015.1 Lepomis gibbosus | reverse complement strand
TCATACCAGTTTCTCCAGTGACCGATACCTTTTTATACCAGAAAGCAAATTATAAACCTAAATTTCATTTAACATCAAATATGACTATGTATACTAGTGAAAGATTATCAGAAGGGTGGAATTTTCCTTTTTAAGGGTCATTAACATTTCAAATTGCAAAAAGTTTTTTTCTGACCTGGCTGCTGTTTCCTGTTGCAGGTGTCTGTGAAAGGCCGAACCTCTGCGGTCTCCCTGTTGCAGATGGCCACGTATTCGGGTCTTTGTGTCCTTGTGAGACTATTGGCGTTTCGCGGCAGCCAGCAGCCATTCCCTCTCAGTTTAATGGAAGTCCTCCGAGACCCACACATCTTGAAAGTTGGCGTCAGTTGCTATGAAGATGGCAAGCGTCTGACACGTGACTACGGTCTGTCACTGACATGTACCGTTGACCTGCGCTACCTTGCCTTAAGACAAAGGTACAGTCTAGTTGTTGCCGTTTGACGCCCATGTTCTTTAAAAGCAGAAGACTTTTTGCTTTTGTTTACGTTAGTCACACTGATGGAAATTGCAAATTACCCTTTAAAATTCTGTCTCCATTTTCAGGACAGCTACAGGGAATAATGGTCTAAGTCTGAAGTCTCTGGCAGCAGATCTGTTGAATATATCTTTAGACAAATCTCTGGAGCTGCGCTGCAGTGACTGGGAGGCCGATCAACTGACGCTGGAGCAGGTATTACAGCGCTTGTCATTTTTAAAATCTACTTCAGTGACTAACTATGGCGCTGTGATGTAGGGGGTGCTGTTTTTGTTGACCCTGGCTCTAGAAATTAAATTATTTTCTCCCAAGAGAAGAGCCATGGAGGCGGCTGACAGAGTTCTTCTACGGCTTGATGTGCATGAAACTGTCCTGGTCTCAATACAAAATCAATTTTATTTATAAGTGCACCATGCAGCGTGATTCACTACACTTTATAATTAAAGAGTTAAGATGAACAAATACATTCTACACTATTTTCTCCTGTCATAAAAAAGTCTAGGGTGATTAGTTTGTGTACATAAACATGTAAGGTGAGAAGTAAACATTGCACCTGGGCAACTGACAGAAAAAAACAGTTGAAACAATTAAAATTACATTATCTAGGAGACTCCCATGTTTTTATGTTGAGTAACATCAAGGACACTCACTACTTGTTGGATTTCTGCTGCTGCCGGTGAAAATACTTCCCGCAAGCAGTGGCTCCACCCACTTTTCTTCTTGATACTGTTCCTGTTTACCTCTAAATGTTTGTCATCTGTTCACTCTAGATGACTTATGCTGCCAGAGATGCCCAAGTTTCCATCACTCTCTTCCTTCATCTCCTTGGCCTCCGCTCTGAAGCCGATTCTGCATCCAGCGGGAGTTCTTACTCTGAGTTGGCTGCCCGTTGCCAGGGCCTGGTGGACATGCCCTTCAGGGGCCGAGGAGAGGGAGATGATAGGGCCTCTGACGGAGAGAGGAGGCGGAGGATGCGGAAACCCCCCAGTAATGAAAGTCCGGAGTCTGGAGATCAGCAAGTCCCAGACCCTCGAAAGAATAACAAGAGGAAACCGCTGGGTGTGGGCTATTCTGCAAGGTGAGGAAGAGGAACAATCTGTTTCATAAATGAATGTATAAAGTTGTTGCAAAAACAAATCCAAAATCATCTTGTATAAAAAAAAATTTAAGTCGTAGAGATGTAAGGTTTTTGATTCAGCACCCTCTTGCTCTCTTTTCCTCTGTTACAGAAAGTCTCCCCTCTATGATAACTGCTTCCTCCATGCCCCAGATGGCCAGCCTCTGTGTACCTGCGACAAGAAGAAAGCCAAATGGTACCTAGATAAAGGAATAGGAGGTACACTGGAAAACTCCCAACGTGTTTTACATTAAAACACAATGTCAGAAAATCTTGCCTCTTGACGCTATAACATGCAACGTTTTTGCCTTTTGAAATACCTCCTCATTCAGTGGGAAAGTGCGTGTCACGTGTTCAAATGGGCTTGCCTGGTGCATATTTGCAGTTCTTTGTCTTCCTGCAGCTTTCTAAGTGCATCACTTCCTTCACCGTGGACACTTAAAGTCCCTCAGTTGTTTTGCCCACAGCAACTGGTTTGCGTGATGAAGGGTTTCAAAAACATTTGACATGCCTGCCTCAGATAAACAGAGCAATAAGGCATGTCCACACAGGATTAAAATTTAAAAGTTGTATGTTGTAGCTTTAAATTTACTGTCAAGTTATTGTCACAGTCTGATGAAATAAGAATGTTATCTGCAGTGTTCAACTAACACCACAGTAAGTAGCAAGTACTGTGGAGCTCTAAAAGTACAAAGGCATTCACATACCAATAAAGATTTAGTGTAGTTACGCAGTTCAGTTGGAAGAAAATAGACCTTGAAGTGTTAAAGGACACTTCATTGCTACATGAAGTCACTTGCATTTAATAAAATAAATAAACTTATGTTAAGTCTGAACATCTAAGTAGGGTCTCACACATGTCTGGTGAAGACAAGATCTTACATTCGACTCTTGCTAACTAGTAAGATTTTCTACATTTAAATCTCTAAAGATAGGATTTACATTATCTCTGTTTCTGACCCAGTGCTCCAGAGTGAAGATCCTTTTGTTGTGAGGCTGCTGTTTGAACCGTCAGGACGTCCCGACTCCCAGCAGGACTATTATCTCACTGCGAAGGAGAACCTCTGTGTGGTCTGCGGCAAAGCAGATTCCTACATCAGGTCTGACGTGTTTTTTTTTTTGTTTGTTTTTTTTTATATTTCAATTCATCTGAAATTGAGTGTTTTTTCTGATAGTTGTCTGTTTAAGAAAATCTGCACATTTCTATGTTAGACTTTCTATAATAGCCTGATGAAGACAGATCAAATTATGTACACAAATAAAGACTATCAGTCATGTAGGAATGACTGATAACGTTTCAACCACAGATGATCTAAGAACCACCTGTATTTAATAGACAATAACTTCATTCAAAAATATCAGAACTATCTCTTAATTCAATTTGTTTGCCAAATCATAATTTAATATCTGGGACAAGAAATAATTTATATTTTTAAATGATCTTTACTTAATATTATTATAACCACACTTGATGAATAATCGCTAAGAACATTGTCCTGGTGTAAATGTGGCAGGTATCTAATCAGGAGGTGATGACTGTAATTTCACAAATGAATACAGGTGGATGTTCACTACTTTACCTCTAACTTAAGTTACTCAATACTCAAGTTTTTTTTTATTTTTTAAGTAAATACTTTTGTACTCTTGCTCAAATATGTATTTTGATGACCGCTTTTACCACTACTAGTTTTTGCAAAAGTAGCAGTATTTGAGTACGGTGTTGGTCTACTCTACCGACCTCTGCCAGTGAAATAAAAAAGAGAAGCAGTTGAACCAGGGCTTTTTTTTCTCTTCTTGATAAATCACTTAAGGTCGTGTTATGTAAATTAACTGCACTTGACTAATTGTTTCAGGACTACATCAGACAGTGTCTTGTGAAAGGCCCATTTGGTGTTGCATATTTAACAGAGAATTTCAGTTCCAGACAGCACTATAAAAACATTTTTAAACAAAAGAACTTAATGCTAAGAAATGCTTCCTAAAGGTATATATTTAACTGAGTGACACTTAATTACAATGACAGATCTGGTTAATTAATATTTCCTTCGGCCCCACAGGAAAAACATTGTGCCACATGAGTACAGACGGCATTTTCCCAGTGAGATGAAGGACCACAACTCCCACGACATCCTGCTGCTCTGCACCAGCTGCCACGCTGCCTCCAACGTGCACGACAGCTTCTTAAAGCAGCAGCTGGCCGAAGAGTTTGTCGCCCCTCAGGGCTGCGAGGACGGAGTTCGCCTTCTGGAGGACTCAGACAGACGGCGAGTACGTTCGGCGGCTCGGGCTCTTCTCACTGCCGGGGAAGGACTGCCGGAGCAGCGACGAGAGGAGCTGCAGGCTTTGATTAAGAGCTTCCTCAACATGAACGAGGAGCAGGAGCTGACGGATGAGGCGCTGCAGCAGGCTGCCAGTTTGGAGACAAGGCAAGTTTCAGCCCAGGCCGTGTGATTTACAGATTTACACTCGAGAAAACAAAATCATTCTGAGTTTCATTATATCAGTGCGGTAATTAGTATGAAACATTTCCTCACTTGAACCAGACTAACTTTTTTTAAATTAATTATTGTTTGACACATGTCTAACCTAAATATATTTCAATGATAAGCTAATATTGGCCCAGTTTATTTGTCAAACATTGTTTTACTATCATGTTCATCTATGATAGTAACACAAATGTTAGTTTTTTTTGTTTTGTTTAATTGAGCTGTTTCAGTTTGTACAGAATCTACACTCTCCTAACTGTTCTCTCATCCCTGAAGGATTTTCAATGAGGCGTACGTGCCTCACGGTCTGAAGGTAGTGCGAGCCCATGCCGAGCAGGGCCTCCAGGGCCTGATGGACCTTGAGCGTCGCTGGAGACAGCACTTCCTCACCACCATGCAGCCCAGCCACCTCCCTCCTCTCTGGTCCGTCGACCACAACCACAGCAAGTTCCTCCGCAAATACGGAGAGGACCTGCCCATCAAACTCAACTGACTGTCAGTCTCCACAAGGACCACAAGCAGGACCAGGACAGAAAGCTGACTTTTCTCATCTGCCGGTCAAGGTGCCGTTGGATTTGAAACTTCCACTGTCAGTTTTACAAGCCAAATTGCTTTTCTTTTTTTTTAAGTGAGCGGATGAATGAACTCCTCTACCAGCCGGGACCTAAATGTTACCAGCATGTAGCGGCTGTTACGTTACCACAGGGCTTGATGAGTGTGTGAGTGAATACACTTGATCTGCGAAGGACATTGGACGACGTTTCAATCTTTCTGGTGACACGAGTGCTGGTGAGATGTTGCTAGGCTGTCACCTGGATCCTGAATGAATTTGAGCAGAGGCGATATCCAGCATTGAATCTGAAAAACACTAACTCCACAATGCCATGGTGGATATATGCCAACTTTTTTAATCATGGAAAAAAATATTGAATTATTTATGAAAAAAGTAAAAATATTGACATTTAAAAACTGATTTGTAGGAAAAAGCTGCACCTGCTCTTAATTTCCCCCTGAATTTAACACCCCCACTCCCCCCTTGGAGGTTAGCAGCTTTTACCTCAGTCAGTCTGAGAACAAATGACTTGCTTTGCAGAGAGAGGGTCATTTTAATATGCCCTTTAAATTATTTGGCACTCCCCCCTGCTTTTTATTTTGTCTGTTGTCTGTTTTAAGTCAATAGATGAAGTATGAGTTTCCCAGAAGCATCTTGAAATCACTTTTCCTTGAAAAGTTGAGTTTGGTCTGGTGTCTTTGGGCCTGAATGTATTCCATCTCTGTTTTTTTGCAGGGTAGACAAATCCTAACCACAGTGAAGTTGGCTGGTTTAGTCAGTCATTTAAACTTCCGATGTTCATGTCCAGCTGCTGAGTCTCCCAACGGTTGGGACACCTCCATGGCTCATGTTTTAATGTGCCTCTTAATCCCCAAACCTGCCCGGAGACTTCCACAGCATCAGGACATGACCTCCTTACTGTTTCACTACGACGTCGTTTTACAGAATTCAACCTACACAGTCAAGAAAAGCTGCCAACTCTTGTGATTTAGAAAATTACCTTAAAACTAAACTCCCCTTTGCAAGGCAGATTTATCTTTAGTGCGTGAATTTAATTACAATACAGCTGCTTTTGTCTTTTTTCGTAATTTCTTGGATGTAAGGCCTAAAGCTGCTTTTGTTTTCCTAAATTGTGAATGATGCACAAAATAAAAGTCATGTTTATATACATTTTCTGTCACTTGTTTTGTTGGCAAACAGTTCTTCACATACAGCCCCCCAGTTTAAAAAGACACAACCACATTGAGGTGTTTTTTTTTGTTTTGTTTTTTTATTTCTTACAAAATCACAGTTTAATAAATAGTCTGTAAAAATGAGTACAAAAGCGGTTTTCTTAACATTTCATATATGAATCACTCATGACTTTCAGGTCAAAGGAGTCTTCAGTTGGATTTTTTTTTTGTCAGGAATGACTTCTTTTTTTTTTACAATCTAGTTTTGCTGAATTAAGGCCTCTTGATTTTGGCATCAGAACAATCTGTCAGTCAAATGTTTTGTATCTGAAGTTAAATTAGTGTAGAGTTATGAGCTCCCCTGGTTTCACAGTTCAGTCAGGAAAAAAATAAACAAATACAAAAATACCAAAATGGCTCAACATGCAGATGTGTCTTAAAATGCTGAGAAAACTAAGCATGTATCTAATGGTCAGTGTTTGACACTGCACACATAATGCAACAATAACAGTGGCACATGAGGCTGCTTCATTCAAAGGGATTCCACCAAAGCTGACTTGAGAATTTATTTTTCTTTCATCTTGAGCGTCTGAAGTATTAAACAGGTGAACTATACGGGCAAACATTGGGAAATACTTTATTAAAAATAAACATTTTGGTGGAATTCCCCCCTCTTCTTTTTTTTTTTAAGAAGTTTAGCGTGACATGGAGTGCAATCCTGTGTTATAAAAGACACTCTGACATCTTTACTGCATTACAGTGAATCCTCTGAGGGCGGAAACACACCTGGAGATTTAATATTTTTATGCTCATTTATTTTGAGACTGTTTGAAGGAATAATTTGAGAAATAAGCTGATTCTCTTTCTTGCAGATAGGAAAAAGATTAATAACCTTACCGCCATCCTCCAAAGGTAATAAAATCCACCTACCAGCCCACTAATTAACAGTTATATCTACTTAGATTAATATGTACAAAAAACTAAGTTTGTGCCAGACCATTTCCGTCCGGTTGTCACTTTGCGGTTACCAGCCTATCGGAAACAGCAATAACTGAACTATTAGGCCACTTGGGGCAGCACAAACAAACTGTGAACCGTAAACATATCAACTTTAAAGCTGATATGCGAACTTGTTCGCACCAGCAGTTAGAGATTTCTACCAACTCCTGAGGGGAATAGCTGGCTCTGTAGCTGCTAAATGCTCCACTATGTCCACCAGCTATTTGCCAGCTGAATCTGTCTGTTTGGTGCTGAGCGGGTAGTGAACACTAGGGGTTTGTCTCTGAAAACAGCTGCCTGCTCTGGCTGAAAAACTACACTATGAGAGCGGTGAGAGTGAACCAAGCGGTAATTGCAGCTGAAAAGAAAAAATTAGCAGAAATTTGCTATAAAGCGGAGCGTAACTGCAGATTCAGGTGATGAGCCTCTATAGTTTGAACTCTAAAAACGACCCCTTTCTCATTATAACATAATGATTTGAAACATAAAAAAATATTGATTATAGACATTTTAAGGAAGTTGCTTCTTCTGGCCAAGAAAATAATTGAGGACACAATTTCCCATACCAGAGTATCATGTGAACATCAGAGGTGCTGGTAGGTGGATTTTGTTACCTTTGGACAGAGCCAAGCTAGCTCTTTCCGTTTCCAGTATACTAAGCTGCTTTCATTTAGCATACAGACACAAGAGTGGTATCAAAGTCTATTTAAGAATAGAATATCAAACTAGTCCTTTATGAATTCTCCAGTGTGTGTCCACCCATACTACTGCAGAGGATGTCAACATTAAATTACTGCATATTATTAACTCCTTTTGTTTATTCCAACAAAAGACAATTTAACATTTTTAAAAAAAAATGACAATGCAACTCAAGAAATCAGAAGGCCTGTTTGATTTAGCCCCAAATATCTGGAAGATTTTTTTTTTTTTTTTGGAAGGGACAGGTTACATTTCAGAACACCAGATATTACAGTATTTAAAACATCACATTAATTATCTTTTCTTTGCAGATTCCATTTCCCATAAAAGGTACACTGAATTGACAATAAGGCATATTCTAAACATTTCCAATTCGCAAGTCGAACCATGACCCCTAAAAGTATCTCCAAAAGCTAGGTTTTGAAGCACGTTTTCAATTTATATTACAAAAAGACATTTTGCAGCGTTAACATTTTGACCTTCAAGGTAAAAACCCTTCTACAAAGAATATTTTCCACAAGTTTCATGAGGGAGAGCCATCACAGTCGATGCAAATGACGTCAACTCCCTCGCGTATGTTCATATGAACAGAAGTCACATTTTCACACAGACAGATAAGATTGTCACATTAACATAAGATGCTGCAAAAAATCATATTGCTCCACAATGGCTGCGTAAAAATAAAAAATCTCCGGCTTAACACAGCGGGCTTCAAACAAATAATTTTATAAATTAAAAGAATTGTAAATGTGATGATTCCTCTAGTTTTTGGTCAAAGGCTGTTTGATGATGCAGAGAGGCTCAAGCTCTGTACAGTGTCGTGGCAAACAACCGCAGTTTTGGTGTTTTTCTATCCCACACTGGACAAGTGCATGATCATTTATGCCGTTTAGTAACCCTCAAATGTGTTTGAAACACAATTCCTAAACTACACGGGCTTGGCTCACAAAATCTCTCATCTGAAAAACAATCTTTGTTTTCATTCAACGTAGACAAAAACATCCCTCTTCCTCCTCACTGCACCACCACTGCTCCTATCAACCCTAACTCATTATTGCTTGCATGTTAATACATAAAGTTTGGGAAACCATTCTTGTCTCTGAAAGCTAGAAATATTTCACATCAGACTCCAGAATCAATGACAACAAGGGCCCAAAAAAAACCACGACTGCCTAATTTTTTTTTGTGTTCCTCTCGGTTTCTTCAACAAGGACAGACTCCAGTTTTAGGGAAGAGACACAACATGGACATTTGCTGGTGTATTCAGGATGTAGCAAGTCACAAATTCTTTGGAGGTTTCATTCGATAAGCCGAGATGATGGAGCCTGCGGGGGTTTTATGTACCGTCCCTGTCGCAGGATGCAATGTTTTCACACACACTCTTTTGAGATCCACACAAACTAATCCAAATAAAGACACACACACACACGCTCGTCACACACTCACTGCCTTTCTCAATGCAAAACACAATTGGCACAGATTATCAAAATAAATACCCTGGAAGCTTGGCACTATGCAAAAGAAACTTCACATATTTGAAAGAAATCTTATAAAAAACTATTGAATAATCTCAGTCTACGCCACGTGTTCGTTATCCTCACTATTACTTATATACTATATGCTGATGAAGGTTACACCAGTGTCGTAAACCTCTGAATGACGTAACTACCACTGAAACAATATAGCTCCTATTCAAATAGATTTTTTTTTCCACAAACGTATACATCAAAATGAAGTATCTAACATCTATCAGACTATAGATAGTGCTGTTGTCTGGTATGCATCTCTTTATAGTGCCTCTTAATTTTTTCCCCCCCTTCCTTCTTTCAAACAAACAATCAGTTCTTTAAAAGTAATCTCTGGAACCCAGAAATTAAATCTCTTCTAGTTCTGGGAACAGGTAAGAAGTTAAGTTCACCTTCCTCAGACAGATGTATCTGTGTGGACGTCTGCCAGGGCAGATTACCTCACAGGTGTCCCTCCAGGATGCTGGTGACAGCCTGGTCCAGTGGAGGGCCTGACGTGGCCCTGGTCTGGGCTGCAGAGGGGCCCTGCAGACGCTGAAGCTCCAGGATGCTGTCGATGGCACTCTGTAGATGTTCACTGAGCATGTTGTCCTCTGGGAGGGGAGGAGGTGGCGGGCTGAACCGCTGCTCCGGCAGAGGTGACGCATCCAACCTGTAGCATTTCAGTTTTGGGGCGCTGACATCTCTGGGAGGCAACTCGAAGCAACCAGCCTGTTGCTCTGGCATAGAAAAAGGATTTGGGGCTTTTATCTTGGAATCGGGTGCTGTCTGTGGGACATCCTCTGCAGTGTTACAAGGCAGACCTCCGTTGCAGATCTCCTTGTCATGCTGAGTACCCCGGGGTGCTCCGTTGGGTGCCTGAGAGTGGTGTTCGTTCACAGCTCCGCCGCCGTTGGTCAGCTGCCCCATGTGGTCCCTCTTGAGTCCTGGGTCACAGGCAGAGTTGTGAACCACTTTACGGGAGCCAGACTCCTGCTTGATGGTGAGCCTGAGAGCCCCGCGGGAGCTGGAGCGGTACGTCTTAAGTCCCGGGGGGCGGTCGGACAGTCTGGTCCAGGCTGGTGGAGAGGAGGGGCTGCCAGAGGAGTACTGTTGGGAGGGACCAGACGAGTGGGCGCCATGAGGCGAAGACGCAGATGTAGCCAAGGCCATCATAAATGACTCTGGAATAAAGAAAAATGAACAGAAGATTGAACAACATCGCTCATTTTGATTTTCTACAAGCAGCAGAGCCGTCATCATTACATGTGTGCAGTTAAAGAGTCAGTTCACCCAAATGATAAAATCACCTTATCTAGCCATGCAGATAGATTTGGTGTCAGTTACCCTGGTTTTTAAATATCAGTCTGACTGGAGTATAGAATAAATGAGTATAAATCATACAGTTCTCTATCTAAAGGAATTATTTCTTAAAGTAAACTTTTATTGAAGTTTGAAGAAAGTTATTAAGAGTATTCATGCATTCTGAACTGAAGTATGGCCCTAAATCATAAGTTACATCTTGCATATGTAGAAGCTGAAGATATTTAGTTGCACAGTTGATAACTGGTATTCTTCTCCTGGCTATTCTGAGTTGTGTCATTTAGGTTCGGCTCCATAAAACTCAGAAATATTCTGCTGGTCAGATGATCAAAACTTTGAACGTTCAGTCTTGAAGTGTTTTCATCACAGGTGAGTGAAAATTGTTGTAGACATGAAAATGATTTAAATAGGTTGACTTTTTGTAGTATTGTTTGCAAATGTACAGACTGTGCACTAATCTGCATCTGGTTTACTTATATTAGTGGTGTTTTGTAAGCCTGAAAATCTTTACATGCATGACAAAATAAAATAAAAAAATTATACAATGGCAGTAAAATAAATGTTATTTGTGCAGCATTTGAAAGTAATGTCACTGTGGATAATCCACATCCCTGTCAACAGTATATATCGGGACCATATTATATTACTGGGATTACTTTCTATCCATGAAATATTCCCTATGAATATATATGAATAAATATTGCTTTGTAAATTCTAGTCATAATCTCCAAAGATATTAGATATGCCAGGCTGAATTGCAGAGAAGATAAAGGCTCAAATCTAAATGTTTGCAAGTGTGTTACCTACATCCTGCTGTGGATGAACTTACTTCTATACATATTCTCACAGGTCGTGTTTTTTTAGCTGTCAAATCCTATTATTTTTCCAACAAAAATACTATTTTTGTCTAAATACGTAACATCTGTTCAGGGACTATAGATAAAAAACACATTGACACCCATGTCTATTAAAGTACACTGTTCCTTCAGAAGTCCCAGCAGCCAAACCTGACATTTAACAGTTTTCAAGAGCTTCCTTCCCCCGTCTCCAACTTTTTAATTAACATAACAACCCTGCTTTAATTTGCTCTTAACCTCTCACATGTAATTTTTTTCGCCACCGTGCAGAGTCTTTCTCAGCACGACCCTGCTCCACATTTACACAGCTTAATTACACATTCACACCTGGGAGCTGCTCCGGAGCAAATATGGAGGTTAAGTGTTGCGCTCTGAGGCACAGCGAAATTAGTTTGTGAAAAGAAAACAATAATGAGTGTCACTAATTTTCTTTTCACATCCATATTTCCAGTCTCAGTCTTGGGATTTGAAGCAGCATCTTTCTTGACAAAAAAAACAAAACAGGCAGGACGCCACTCACATTTATGTACACACACACACACGTCTAATAAAGTAGGTGGTGATGATTTTGTTTCCTGCTGGGATACTGACCTGGGTCCCTGCGGACTCTCCGTCTGTCCTCCGCTAAAGCGCATCGCTCAGCTTGGAGGAAGAGGCGCTCCAACATCACCATCTCTGCAGACGGACTCTCCTGCTGTGGAAACCAGTTTAAATAACATCACACACACACACACACACACACACACACAAACATCAGCTCCATCTGTCTGCTGCAAACAGTCCAGAGAAGATGATGTTAAATTTTTGTATTTGGTTCATTTAATTGTCTCACTCCGCACTTGTGGACTGGTAATGTGGTCCTCCTTTGTGATACATTATCATTAACTTACTAATTACAAGTATGTACTGTATTTGTACCGTATAATATACATATATTTTACATCCAGGTACAGAGAAAGAAGGCAGTGTATTGTGTGTTACCTGGGCTTCTCTAACCAGTAGCTGCCTGTATTTGTTGACCATGTCCTTGGTGCGTTTCAGCAGGAAACCGGACACAGTGTCAAACTCCTGGTCCACTGTGAAAATAGAAACATAGTCAGATTAGATAATAATAGAAAGGAATGGGATCAGAAGAGTTTACAGAGCTGTTGTTTTCCATCAAGCGGCAGTGTGTGTATAGGTTTTTAGCAACAATTTAAAAACATAATAAGTCAAAAAGCAATTTTTCAAACAACTTTCCCTTGCTCCTGCTTCTTAAATATGAGGATTTGCAGCTTTTCAAAATGATTGTTTGATGATATTTTGGTATTGATCTAATTCCTGCAGACATTACAAGTCAACAGGATTTTAAGACAGGACATATTTCAGACAGGACACTCTTTCCTGAAACACAGATTTATATTAAACATAATCATTTACAGTTTACTTCAGTGCAAGATGTTACATTAGAGTATATTCAGCCATTCATGTCTGTTATGTACAAGTCAAGAGGCACTGTTTCTTTTTCTTTTCTAAGTAAGTTAGTTAAGTCATGTTATTCGGGTGTTGTTTTTAAAAGAAGAGTTTAGTTAGGTTTCTTTCATTTCATTTATTTTTGCACAACCACTTTGTCCTATTCCGTCTATTGTCCATGTAAATATTGCAGATTGTCAGATAAATACCACATAATTCACTCATTAATATGTGTCTGCTATTCAGTCAGCAGTTCTCCTCGTCCACCTTGATAATGTAATGGTATCATATATATATGACTGACACCAACTATTATTTAAAAGCTAGCTATCTGTATGCTGTCACACTCCAGTTGTATAATAATAGTCATAATAGTTGTCCTTAATTTATATTGCACTGTATGTGTTTTTATGTGATAAACTAAGCTGTTGGCACTTTTTTTAAAATAAAATTATAATAATTAATAATCAAATACAGCAGATGCCTCATTCACCTAAATTGAAGTCATCCTGAGTGGGCAGGTGACCAGCACAGGTGTGGTATGGAAGCAGACATCTCACAGCATCTTTCAGTGTGGAAAAGGCGGTGCCGGTGAAGGGGGTCTGAACCGCTGCGTGGTCCAAACAAATCTGCTGCTGGAACCTGACGACCAAAAAAGAAAACTCTTTGTTAACCTGAGCTTCCATACACAAAAGCCTGGAGACCACAGACTGGTAACGTAATAAAAAACTGTAGTATTTTAATTTACTGCCGATATTACTGAATGATGTAATAAATAGGAGCAGAAATGGTAGCAGTGGTAGAAACAGTGAAGAGAGTCCTGGAGGACTGAGATTAAAAAACATTACTGAAGGATCAGACTAAATCCATGTCTGTGAAACCAGCCAACTGTTAATACATGCAACTATATGGGTGATTATTACTGAGGTACGAAAGCATCTTTTTATATATAACATATCCAGTAATATGACCATTTTAGTTGTGGATAAGCCATCGAGTTGCTGAAGAATCATTATGAGAAGAGACATTGGTCCAATACTGAAACTGAAGGTCACAATGGGCTTATATTTATCAGCTTTAATGGCTAAAAGTGAAATATTTTACTTCTTTGGTGAAGGATAAAATTGAAGATAAGATTTAGTAAAGCACCAGAGGCCTTAAACTGGTTAAATGTAGCCTGTTAGGGTCCCACATGGCTGCGGTACAGAGGTTAATACACACTTTGTAAAATATTTGCAACACTTTCCATGACATCAATTCAAAACTTATGAAGAAAATCAATACCTATCGTCGTCATCAGAGTTGCTGCTCTCTGCCTCTTACCTGTGCCTGCGCATTGCTGGTGTGAGCCTCTCGTCTCTCTGCTGCTCCAGAGGACCTGCCAGCTGGCAGCCACATAATATTTTGGATGAGATCAAAGGACGGAGACAGGGGTGCATTTTGAAGTCATTAATAATTCATTTGCTGCATTTAACAAATAATCATTTCAAAGTCTGCCATCTCTGTTTCAAGACTGGAGCCAATTCATTTTAATCCACAGAGGAAATTATTTGACTCATTACAGAAATTTGAATATCCATTTATTCTCTGTACGAAACTAAATAAACAAGATATATAATATAATTACAGCTGAAATTATTTATCAATTAATCAGTTAGTGGGTGAACAGAAAATTCACCACTAACTTTTAGATAATTGGTATATTTTTTTTAAATAAAATGTTCCAACATGTCCAGGTTTTAACTTCTAAGCTGTGAATATTTTCTGGTTGTCTTAGTTTTCTATGATGGTTTAAAAATAAAAAGACACTTATACATGTCATCTTGGGCTTTGGGAAATTACGATGTGCAATGTTCACAGTTTTCTGACATTTTATGGGCCAAACAATCATTAGTTGATTGAGAAAATAATTGACAGATGAATTGATTATGAAAATGATCTTTAAATGCAGCCTTAAATATAATATGTATATATGTAATACATTGGATATTTAGGAGGTTTTCTCCAACATTCAAATTAAAATGTTTTAATTTATAATTACATTTTTGACAT
Source organism: Lepomis gibbosus (assembly GCA_029875015.1). Lineage (NCBI taxonomy): Eukaryota > Metazoa > Chordata > Actinopteri > Centrarchiformes > Centrarchidae > Lepomis > Lepomis gibbosus. Next base: position 7,797 of record JAPMOB010221796.1, on the reverse strand, counting down.
TATTGACTTAACTTAACTGGACTTTAAGTAAAGTGGATCTTAGCTTGTCCTCACCTTGGTGCCGGTCTGCTGGCTTGTCTCGATGGGGACGCACTCTCTGGTAGCTGGGGGCCCGTGAACCTGGACACCCTGAGCCGCAGGAGACGGTGGATGGGCATCAAGAATAAACGCTTTACTCTCCACGACCAAGGCAGCTGTTGGCTCTGAAAAGGGACACAGTGACAGAGGTAATGATGATGGTATTGCAGATCTTAATATTTATAATAATGATTAAAGTGACGTTAAAGAGCAATGATGAGGTAGTAAAAGTGATAACGGTTGGGATTTTGCACTCTGTGTCATTTTTAATGTAGACTCACTGTTTTGTGTGTGCTGTTGGACAGCGGAGTCGTCGCCTCCTTTGGAGAGACCAGCAGCTGTGGGATCAGGCTGCTGCTGAGGCACCGAAACACTGACACGCAGAGGGGAGGGACTGCTGTGGACTGAATTCATGACCGAGGACTGAGGCTGGGAAACAGACGACTGGACCTGGAGCTGGGGAGCTGAGGCCTGGACCTGGGGCAGCAGCTGGGAAACGGACGACTGGATCTGTACCTGGTCCTGACCAAATAAGGCCTGTGAGACCTGGTGCTGATGAGTGACCTGGTACTGGACTTGGGGCTCGACGCAAAGCTGGGGAGCAGTGATCTGGGGGACTGAACTCTCAGATCCAGGCAGAGTGATCTGAGACCCAGCTGGAGGGGAGAAACTCGTCTGAGTTAGTCTCTCGGTGTCCTGAATGGGAGGCGAGGGGCAGATCAGCGGCGTGTCCTCTGGGTCTGAGTGAAGCGGAGAAGCCTCGACACACTGGTCAGACATCACAGTGCGGGTGTCCTGACCGGAGACTGCATGGCTCTGTGGTTGGGTGTCTCTCTCGTTGGCAACTGGGGAGGCAAGTGTCTCCAACGGCACCACAGGCAGCGATCCGACAAGCAAATCGGACGTGATAGGAGAACTAAGTGCTTGCTGTGGTGGAAATGATGAAGACAGAAGATGAAGAATTTTAAAGATCCTTTTGGAACCGGTCAGCTAATAGTTGCACTGTGATGACACTTTTCATATCTAAATTGAAACACATTATTGTTTTGTTGTCTTTAAATTGATTTCCCCTACTTCACTTTTATTTCCTTTATTCATTTTGGGACTACTTACAGCATTATTGCACTATAACTGCACTGTAGTTTATTTTCCTTTTAACTGTATTTTAAAATGGTGTTTTAATGCCTTCTATGCCACACTTTGCATGGACTCTATGCAAATAAACTAGCTATGCCTTGATTGACATCAACAGTAGCAATAGCCATTAATCGCTGGCAGACGTTACATGGGCCGGTATGAATTAAGCATTTCATTGCTTATAGAAGACTGTAAAAAAGCAGTTTTCTTAAATATCCCTATTTCTATGGAAACATTTTAACAATATTTAAATAAGACAAAATCACTCATAAAATAATGCATCAGATATGTAAAATAATTAACAACACATTTAACACAATTAACTGTTTTAAACTAAAACTATGTACTATTTCAAAAGAAGACAACACAATCTTCATTTTACACATGAAAGGTTGAGACCAGAAACAAAACAAAGCAGAGCCTTGACCAGTTCAACACACTCAGGTGTTTGCTGCTACAGCATTATTTGGTCAGGTATGACCAGTAGCTTATGATGATGCTGATGGATATTCCTGTGTAATAGACATTTCCATGTCAGTTGGCTGCCTTTGTGGTTTCTTGTCTATTTGCAGTTCTGTTATAGCGTTTTAGCTCAGTCATGCTGCACACTGATGATGTCTTTAAAGCAACTGAATCAATACAACACTGAGAAATTAAAGGAAATTCAACGCGCCGTTATCTTGTAAGTACCTCTTGTGGCCACAGTTGCTGCTGTTTAGTTAAAGTCTCGCTTTAAATCACAATTTACGTCATAACCAACTACCAGCAGCAGTTGGTTTCAGATAAACATTTTGTTGCTACATTTTGCTACTAGTGCATTTTAACTGACATCGTTACATTGGCCATTTTGTCTGTGATCTGTGTCCAAGAAAATATTGAAAAGTGTCTTTTACCCACTGTCTAAATGCCATTATCAGAGGATTAACTGTAGGTTCTGTTTATCAAATCTGTTTTGTGATTGTTGATTTGCCCAGAGGTAGACTGCAATGTCAAGTAATGTAGAATATTGAGGTACTTGTGCTTATTTCCATTTTATGCTACTTTATACTTCTTCTCCACACTAAATGGGAAATTCTGCATCATGAGCACTTTTATTTTTAATATTTTGAAAATTGAGTACTTTTACTTGTAATCAGTTTACTGCTGACCAAGCCTGCACTAGCTGTCTGGAGCTAATATGTCGCAAATACAATAATCTAAGTAACTGTTAAGTGTTAAGCTAACTGTTAATATTCTGTATTTTAGTACTAACTTTTACTCTTGTGGACAGTTTTTTACTACATTAATTACTTTGTTGTATTTCCATGTTTCTTCCTTGTATGACAAATAACTGGGATTCCATTTATAATATCTTATTGTTATTTATGGCATCTAATCTTTTTCTAATTTTTAATCACTATCATTGGACTTGCCATATTATATTAAACTATGTTATTAGAAAATACAAACATCATCACTGAGGAGAAGCTCTGTCAAAAGGCAACATATAAATGTAAACCAACACAAGCATTTCATCACTAAATTAGCGGAAATCTGCAGGAATTTGTTAAAGTGCTGACCTGTTGCAGATGTTGCATAAAGGCCTCATTCTGACTCATTGAGTGGGTCACCTCCCCCACTACTTGGGTCATGTCTGCTGGGGGCATCAGAAGTTTAGGGATCTCCACAGCTGGATCGGGGACCATAGCTGGTTCAGGAGGAGGCTGCAGGACTGTCACCACAGGAGGAGAGGAGGACTGTAGCCCAGCAGAGGTTGGCTGCACGGAGACATGCTGGAGAACGTGTCCGTAGGGCTGCATCAAGAGGAGAAATAGACATCAGAGCTAAAACTGAATTTAATACTTTTTTGTTGTTGATCTGCACAGAGCATTGTGTTTGTCACCTAAACAACTCAATAACACTAAGGAGTTTAGTAAAGTATAGTTAATAAGTATTTAACAATGATTGTGATGAAAATTGTTGTTTGCTACTTGGCTCAAATCTGATGTAACTAGTATTTTGAATGTTTTAATTGAAAAAAAAACACATTGCAACATAATGCAGTGGAAACCTGTTATAGTGATCATCTCTGACCAGGATAAATTGATCACTATAAGCGGATGGTTATTATAACTGATTTATTTATTTAGATGCAGATTACACTTTTACTGAAAGTTCTATATTTATTAAAGTAATGAAACAGAAAGCTTTACTATTTACTGAATTTAACTGACGGTTTCAAAATACAGTGCAGCTGTGTATAATTCAAATACACTATACAGTAGTAAAATACAGTACTGTATATAACAAATAGCTTCCTGTCAGTCAAATTATAACTATGCTATAGACTAAAGCAGTATTGTGCTGTTTACAAATACAGTAGTGTCAGTGTTGCTAATAGGCTACTAAGCCACAACAAGATTTTTTTCCACAATGTCATGTAAAAGACCCAAAGTGAACACCATAAGCGGACTCCTTGATTACTTTAAGCAAATTATTTAAACAGAATTTGTATAGTAATGACTCTGTCCCAAGCCTTCTGATCCATATAAGAGGCTTGTCACTGTGATCACTATAAGCAGTTTCCACTGTGTAAATAAGATTTTTAAAATCAAATGGCTCATTTACATTTTTAAAAATCTATTTCAAGACTGAATCACACACCGCAGAAAACTGGTTTTGCAGTGATCTACATGCTGAAACAGTTGAGTATGTTGAAATTCAGGGAACAACTCAGTCAAGTGGTGTAAACTCAGGTGTTTTCTGTCACCTGTGTTCAGCAAAATACCTGTTTCAACATCACAGACTGGGGTGCGGCTTGGTGTGCAACATGCTTAAACATTTCACCCCTTGAGAGTTGTAAAGCAGCACCTTTTTGTCCTTCTGTGATTTGGTGTCAACTATATAAGTGTACATATAGTATATTACATTTTTCTCACCATTTGCATGCATGCTCTGCAGTTGTTTTTTGGCTGATTTCTTTCCTACTATTACACACATCCTCTGTTTCCATAAATGTTCGTGGAGTATAAAAATAATTTAGTTATGCAATTGAAACTTATGTAATCAAGTCTACATCAGTTTTTTGTCTATGTTACATTATCAATGTGTCAAAATGCATTTTAGGTGCAGATTGATTTGGAGTGGTACTCCAGCAAGTGTCGGATTTGAAGAACAGTCCAAGTCAAAGCTACAGATATCCAGACTTTCAGTTCCTTGTCTGTGTCAAACTTTAAAAACACTGAAGCCAGATTTGACACTATACTAGTACTAGTACTCCTTATGAAAATTAAACTAATCTTCATGTGTAGGATTGGAGTATCCCTTTAAAAAGTCTGCAATGTTTCAACCTGCTACAATTGTGTAATATTGACAAAAATGAATGCAAACAAAAAATGTTCACTGTGATAGATTAAACCATCCAAGCAAGTTTCATGAGTCTGTTAAATGACTTTCATACTGCACGTAAATTAATGGAAACCAATGTATGTCTGCATCATTAAGCAAAATACATTCAAACTACTAAAACACAGCAGCATGGTTTGCATTCCCAATGCCAAATAACATATTGATAGAGACGGAGGTGCCAACTCACCTGTGCTAGTTGGTGGAAGGTCTCCTCTGAGCTGGTCCTCTCCTCTTGAATGGCTCTTTCTGGCAGAAGCACCACAGAGGCCTGCTGGAGGCTCAGCTGTCCTTCTGTCACTCCTGTCTGAGGAGCCGGGGCTTGGGCAGCAAAAGGAAGCCCCTGGACTACTGAGGGGCCATTAACAATCGAGATGGATGTGAGATCTGGGGGAAGCACCCCTGAACTGTTGATCAGGGTAATGTGGTTTGCAAGAGCGGGACTGTGGACCAAGGTGGTGCGCTGCCCCTGCCCTCCTGGAGTGTAGGTTCCAGCCAGGTGTGCTGGCATCTGGAAGACAGTAGGGGGCGCTGACTGTAGCTGCAAAGGTCCTGAAAGCACAGTGGCCTGGCGGAGTGCTAGCTGCCCTGTAGGGGTGGTGAAGACAGGGCTGAAGTTCAGCTGTCTTTGTGGCACAGTTAGGATCTGAGAGCCGTCTACGAGCTGCCCAGCAGAGGGAGTCAGGCTGTGGACCGATGGGCCTTGGTGACTGGGGTTCAGCAGCGATCGAGCTGCACTGGCAGGCTGGGAGATCGTAACAGGGGACTGGCCTGGAAGAAGGAATTGGCTTTGGCCTTGGAAGAGTCCCTGAGGGTGGAGCACAAAGGAGCCGCCCTGGTTGACCAGCTGCAGGCTGACCTGTTTGTGGAGCTGCTGGGTGGGCTGCGATGGTGGAGCTGCAGGCTTTTGGCCTGGAGGTTGGGAGAGTAAAATATTTGGTGAGGCAGTCCCAGGGACAAAAGTAAGACTTTGAGTGTGTTTTTGCCCAGAAAGCTTCGGGCTAATTTGAACCAGTCTGGGCTGAATGCTGATGGGCAGCTTGGGTTGGATGTGAAGAGGGGCACGTTGCAGGAGGATGCCCGGGGCTGTGCCTGTTGTTGCCCTCAGGGTTGGAGTGATAAGAGGACGACTAGTCACACTGGGAACAGCCTTGTGAATGATCATACTGGATCCCTGGGCAGGACTCAGAGAAAAGGAAGTCTCTGGAGAAGCAGCAGGGAACACATTTCCAGGCAAGAGACCCATCAGCTGAGGAGGGGCAGCAGGTTTTAAAGAAGGGCAGCCTGGCCCTACAGCCAGGAGGGAGGGCTGGGGGGGCTCCACTGCTGCCTGGGTGTCTCTGGGCAACGCTGGGGTGACAGGCAAGGTCACAGACTTGTTTAAGAATGGTACGGTGGGTGGAGAGAGGAGAGGGGCAGGTGAGTACAGGGACAGGCTGTCCCCAGTTTGGGCTAGACCTGCCTCCAGAGCCATGGTCTGCTCTGTGATCTCAGCCTCCTGCAGGCTCTGCTGGAGGATATCACATGCCACCTCTGCCTCCTCCATTTCTTCCACTTCTCCCTTCTTTGCCTCAAATCCAACCTCCACAGGTGTTTCTCCCTGCTCCACCTGTGGGTCTTCACCCTCCGGCGATGACAGGAGGGCCTCCTCCAGGAAGGACAGGTCCACACAACCAGGTGGAGGTGTGTCTGGGGAATCCCTGCCATCTCCCAGCAGAGAGACGGGGCTCTGGAGGAAGAATCAGTGGGACAGAAAGTGAAAAGGAGGGAAGAATTGTGTGATTAGCAGGAGTTTATATATGCTGTTTCAGGCACAGAAGGAGAGAAAAAAAATCATTCTCCTGGGGAAATTGCTAGTTGTTGTGACGCTGCTGGCTGTGGATCCAGACACTCACCGGGGCATCTGTGAAGAGGGAAGGCTCCCCAGAGGAGGAGTTAATGAGCAGGTCTTCAGCCTGCAGCTGGTGGGATGAAATTAGTCAATTTTAGGTTGGGCTCACAAAGTCGTGGTGAGAAATGCATGCGGTATTACATTACAACTCTCTTTCACACTGTCAGCCCTCCTCCACACTGCTCACACGACGGTGCGGCAAGAAATATTCCCATCTTGAATTTATCATTTGCACTATTGATTTTTTTATTTGAGTCCTTCTCTATTTAAGACTCTTTTGTTACCTCATTGGTCCCATGAAGGAAGTCGTTCAGGGCTTGGGGGTCACTGTGAAGACGAAGAGAGGACTGAGATTAAAATCACAATCAATATCTGTTAAATCTTGGTGAATATTTGGTGCAAACCAAGGATTTTGCATACAACAAAGTACCAGCTTAAGAGAACATTAGACCACATTAAATCTAAATATAGTGTGCAATACCAAAGCCCTGACCAAATGTTTTTGTTGCTTACTTACTTTTCATCATCTACAGGATATTGTTTTTAATTCTGTTGGACCCAAGTAAGAATCAGAGAGACTCACCACAAAACATCAAGTAGACAAGTCCCATCTTCATCCTCCATGTCAACTGAGGATACAAATGCAATCATGTGTAGGATCAATCAGCGAGGAAAAACCAACGCATTATACATTTTTTGCTGTAATTATTGCTGCAGCTACAGATGATTTTATTTCAGGTGGCAGTTTTAATTTTTTAGAATTATTTCAACAGCATCACCAAGGTTGCTGTTTGCCATCAAAAAATACAGGTGAAACTCGAAAACTTATATCGTGCAAAAGTTCATTTATTTCAGTAATTCAACTTAAAAGGTGACACTAATATATTATATAGACTCATTACATGCAAAGTGAGATATTTCAAGCCTTTATTTGATATAATTTCGATGATAATGGCTTACAGCTTAAGAAAAGAAATTAGAATACTGTGAAAAGGTTCAGTATTGTAGGCTCAAAGTGTCACACTCAGCTAATCAGCTAATTAATCCAAAACACCTGCAAAGGGTTCCTGAGCCTTTAATTGGTCTCTTAGTCAGGTTCAGTGGAATTCACAATCATGGGGAAGACTGCTGACCTGACAGTTGTGCAGAAAACCATCATTGACATCCCACAGTGTGGAAGAAAAAGGTGCACAAGCATCAGGGATGACTGTAGCCTGGAGAGGATTGTCAGGAAAAGGCCATTCAAATGTGTGTGGGAGCTTCACAAGGAGTGGACTGAGGCTGGAGTTACTGCATCAAGAGCCACC
>JAPMOB010221794.1:0-29612 GCA_029875015.1 Lepomis gibbosus | reverse complement strand
CCCCCCCCCACTGCTAGTCCCACCCTCACGTTCCTCACCTTCCCACACCACACGTGGAAAGAGAAAAAAAATCAATACTGCTTAACTGGGCATATTCTCCCAGAAAGGAAGTCGGGCTGGGCATAGTAAACTGAAAGCGCTATAAAACATATGGCTGCATCGAGGATGAAGTGCTTGTGCAGCGATTTTCCAGGGAGCGGTATGTGCCCACATATGCATTCCTGCGCCTGGATGTGTACCATTATTCAGCCCTTGTGCTCCCCAGTCCTTTCCCCTTCCCTCCCCAGCTCTGCCTCCATCCATCCACTCTATCCCCTCCATCCCAAGCCGTGTCTCTCCACGGGCTGTGCTTAAACAAACACATTACTAAGCTGAAATATCTGCAAGTGCCGCTTATTTTTATGCAGCCATTGTTTCAGTCCGTCAGTCAATGGGATTCGGTGAGCTGGCCATCTTGAGGCAGGACACATATCGATGCCTATTTGAATAAAGCAGGGGGGTGGAGGCTTTGTATATGTATGCTACATCACCATTTTTGCTGCTCACGTGCCAAAGTGTCAAGCTTGATTTAGTTGCCATTATGATAAATGCAAAGTCCAGAGTCACCTGTATACCTGATGCTTGCACATTGCCAGGCAATTTGCTGACTTTGAACCGGATTAGCATGCACATTATAGACTCTTTATCTTGTACAAAAAAGCTCTTGGCTTTGTCCCTAATGACACTTAGCAAAACACTACCCCGTTCTTAATCCACTCAATTGGAATTGCTAATTATCTTTAATGCAGATTCACTGATAATTGTTCTCTCATTTATGCTGTGAACTAATCTCATTTTTGTGTCCATTTAGCCGCCAATAATTGCTTCATGAAAAAAATGGCAAAAATATTTTTCCTGAATATTTGAATCCTCTCTGAAATACATAAAGGAATATGTCAGAAGCTAAACATGCTGCTGATAATCATCATAATGGTGTTTTAATACAAATGTTAAACTCTGTAGAAATGTTATTGTTCCTGTGATTTGTGGGTGAGCAGGTTCAGACCTTTTGGTCACATCTAGAACATGTAGTGACGAAGTGTTCAGGTTGTACTTTGGGGGGATGATAAAAAAACATCCTGCAGTCACTGGTGGTCATTAAGGTAGCTTGTGGACTTCCTCACCATTATTTCATCCCGAACCTTCCTAAGCACCACACACAAGTGCAACCCACTGTGCCAGCTGGCAGGCAGTTGGCAGCCCAGTGCAGGATTAACTGGTACCAGTATGCTGGCCTATAAATAGAGTCTACCAACTGCTTCAGGAAATGAACCATGATGGAGCCTCCCAACGGCCCATGAACAGGTTGTGCTTTTTATCCCTTCCTCTCTCTCAGGATTATAAGTGTGTGTGTGTGTGTGTGTGAGAGCTCCCTAATGTTTTGCACTGTCCCTTTCAGTCAAACCCGCTGTAGGTGTGCTTTGCAAACCGTGTGCTTTCATGACGCCGTGGTCTATATGTGTATAAGTGCCCTCTGTGATTGGGGCCATAGCCAGTTTTTTTTCACTCCAGTTTTTTTAGAGCTGTTGCTCTGCAGCCTCTGTGCCGCCTCACAATGGAGAGAGCCATTGTTTTTCTCCAGCACTTACCCTGAGCATTGATCCTCTGTAGTGGAACAAGCTATTCGCTTTGTATGTTTGCCCGCTCTTCCGCTTTTGATGGACTCCCGGGATTGATCCTGGCTATGCAGTCATTATCTCAGCTCAGTAATGTTGGTTTAGGTGGGACCTCTGGAAGAAAGACACCAGCGGGGAAGAGTGGCTGAAGAAAAGATCTAAGTGTTATAGGATAAGAACTGGTGTGATTTTGATTGTGCTGTGTGTTGCATCATGTTGTGTGTCACAAAGTCAATGCGAAGTCAATGCGTTGTTGACTAAGCCCAAACTGAACTAAAGAATGAGCACACCCAGAAATGACAATGTTCAACTTAGCCTCAAATCAGAAACACCCACTAGTGTCTTTTGGCAGTTCAATATAGAGCGAGTTAGCTAGGGCTGCTTTTTTTCTGTCATCTCCAGAGGAGCACAGAAGTGCCGACTGGTTCATTGAAAACTCGGATAACTCCAAACAGCTTATGCACCATGATATCGTGCATAGGGTCCAGAAGGACAATATTTATTTTATTATCTCAAAGGTTGTACTTACTAACAAAGCTCAAGTTCCCCCTACAGCCTAAGACCAGTGGAAATGTTGGCCCCTGCGTGCTCTGGGATACATAACTTGTGAACAGTTTGGACTTTCGTTCAGCTCATCTCAAGGCTGGAACTCATGTGCTTTGAGATGGCTTTTATTTATTTTTTTTATTTATGAAGGATTTTAACTCAACTGATAAAACTTAGTATTTGTGCTATTTTGTGAATTTTAATTGTTGGAGGAAAAATTACTTGACTGTGACGCTGCTAGTTATTATACCGAAACATCAACTCACATTGCTGTCACGTTTTCTTTTTTTTCTTTTTTAAAAAACAGTATAACGGTGGATGAAGTCCAGGCGAAAGTGGCACTCATCCATGATGAGGAACGGGTTCTCTCTGAGGATGAAGCAGTGGTAAGTTGTGTTTTATTCATGTAGTTAATACTATATTGCTTGTGAGTATCATGAGGTCTGGGAGACACCAAGGGTGCAAGAGGCTAGTGCCTTCACTTAGTGTTTTGCTGGACTTGAATTCATGTCTAAAACACGTAGGTGCATAGAAGGTACTGTAATATACGCTATGTCTAAAAAATCTAAATACATTGGTATGCTGCATGCCCACTTTTCTTTTCGAGGAGATTATCCTTTTACACATTAATTGATTCTACATTTTTCTTATTGTCAATAAATTCCATTGAAAGTCTGACCCAACTCTAACCATTTTGTAAATATTTCTAAAAATCGAATTTCCTGAAAACAGCTGTGCACTCTGGACCTTTGTAACCATTACTCAAACAGGAGTAAATAGTGCATTTAATGGACTGATATGCATTTGGTGCTCCACTACGTATTTACAACACTGGTATGTATGAGATTGCATCAAAATTATAAACTCAAAATTGCACGCCACCGCCATCATCCATATATACGCCACATCAGATCTGAATCTAATATAAATGCTTTAAAATATCCATATTTTAGGTTGTGTAGTGTAGCATTTTTTAGATTTGCCAAACAACAAGTTGATATACATCTACACCCACCTTGCGTCATCTGTCATTCTTGTATCTTGCTCGACTATCTTCACTCGTACAACAGGGTCCCTTCATTTGAATTCCGAACAGGATGAGCACAGTTTCCCAACAGTGATTTTCCCCTCAAGCTGCAATGTGTGAGAATGCGGCTGTCTGTTTCACTTTAAACTTGTTGAGCTTCCCTCTTACCAGACAGTAGATTTCAGAATCTCTGGCTGTAAACAAAATGGCTAGAGCTCACTTGTTACCTCTTTCACTTCTTCTCCTTGTTCCTTTTTCTACTATGCAATTGGTATGTACAATCATACATCCACGCACACACAGAAAAGCATCTGCTGGGTTCTCCTAGCAGGAAAAGTTCAGCTTGTGAGTACCTTGTCACATTGCTGACAATGTGTTTACATGGATTTTTCACAAATTAAGTTTGTGGTATTTATGGTTAGATTAGAAATGTCCTCCACTCTGTAAGGGTGACGATGTGTATCTTGCTTTGGCTTGCTAATTCAAGCTGCTGTAAAATGTCTGACTAGAGAAATAGTTTGGATGTTGTGGTGTTCGTATATAACAGAAAACACATAAGCAGCGCCGAAGCTGTAACCAACATGAAAGGCTCACGGATGGGAGAAATCAGCAGTCATTTGTTTCTGCTGGCTAACGGGAAGGCATTTACTAATGAATTCAACGGCATCTGAGGAAGATGAATCCCTATGAATATGCATGAATATGAAAATGTGTACTTAACTGCAACCACAACAAACGGTGATCAAGCTGGGCAAATTAAACAGCGTGCCATTGACAGTACTTAACAGCCAATTTACATTAGAACTGACAACGTGGCCCTTGTTAGCCCCTTAATCAAGGTCCAAGGGCAGCAACAGTTTTACCTCGAGAGAAGTTAATTCTGTATATTTGACATTTCTATCTTAGAAAATGTTTTCTGGCGATTTTAATATTGCATTTCTGTCACTGTACAGCCAGTGCATACCCTTAATATGTGTGTCTTTTCAGATTGATAAATAAATACTGCATTGGATCTTCATGCTTTTTCCTTTTTGTATATATGGACAGAAAGGAAGGAGTTATTTCCTCATCGGTGCTGAGTTGTAATGTCTGAAGACCTTGATTACTTTTCTTCCTTCACACTCTGGGATAGAGCCATACGTGTTTTTATTCTTTTTTTGCACGCTTATTCAATTTGTGTCATTTTCGCACCTTTTTTTATTACTTTCCCCCTTCTTTTCTCTCTCTCTTTTAAGAAGCTTTAGCCTCCACTGAAAATTCAGTTTCCACTTCAGTGGCCCAGATAATTCAAGAACAGAGAGGATTTTCAGGAGAACAATTTGATGATCAAAGGAGGCACTCCACTCGGGAGGGAAAAGGGATATTCTGACGCGGCCCTCCCTCAGTATTCTATGATTATGTTTTAGCCCTCCATTCCTGTAGCAACCACTGTTAATGTAGATTCAAGTTCACTCACATTTAGAAGGTAATCATAGGTATCCCAGGAAAGCACCATTCTTGTTGAGTTGAGTTGTCTCTTCTTTCTGTATGTTGAAGACAGCAAAGAGACCTGAGCAAATATCATTTCAATACTCAAACTAAAAAGAAAGGACTTTCTTTTGGAATTAACAACGGGGCAGTCCATTCTCAGAAGCACCTATGTGTGACCAAGCTCGGACTGTGGCTATGTGCTGGGGACTGCGCTGGAGGAAATTGCCTTCTCTGAAGAAATGGGCATTTGTGCAGAGGTGAATTTCACTTATCCACCTACTACCCACCTGCTCCCTTCCAAATCCCTTCAGTTTACCACAAATGGAAAGAAACTGAGTATGAAGTGGGTTTTTTTTTGAGAATGAAAGGAATCCCCTGATTACAAGCAAACAAACAAACAAAAGGAACAACCATTGGTGCACCTCTTGGTGGTGATAAAAAGAGAGCAAAGCTGGACGAGTTTTACTTTTTTTTTAATGTGTGTAGATGTTTTTCCATCTACACACAAAAAAAACATAGCTGCAGTTGCATGAAAAGGTTGATAGTGGGTATGGAAATCTTGCTTGTTTCACAGTTTAATAATATTGGCTATACCCCAGGGGTTCCTATATACAGTAGAAGAGCTGTCATTAGTTAGAAATGGGGCAGAAATGAAGACAGTGTAGTTGGGAGGTAGTGGTGCATGGACAAAGGGAAAAACAGAACCGTAAAGATCTCATTATAATGATCTCTTTGGCATCTATAACTACATTAAAGAAATCCTGTGTGGTATAGCACTGCTAGAAAAAATACTCCATTTTTCAGTGCTCGATAGGAAAGGAAACTATAGTGAAGTTGTCCTCTATTTTTATTCAGACTGGTTAGATGTCCATGTAATCTTCAAATGTGCTGTAAACTATAATAACTAACTATAAAGTGTGACAACTAATCCTATGTCAAACAAGGGCATATTTTAGAGTTTTGGGTTCATTATTAAGCAGTCACTTTAGTGTTGACTTCATATCACATATGAGAACTTTGAAGGAGATTGAAATTCATCAATAAAGAACTTTTAAACTCAACATTATCGAGTACTTGAAACCAACAACACGGTCTTGTAATCGTAAGATAAAATATGGTTATTGTGCTGAAACTGTTACTTGATTCAGCATCAGTTTATTTTGTGCTCATCACAATGACATATTTACTTTCCGTGTTTTGTTCAACAGCTTAGATAATCAAGTAGGAGTTTTAAGTCATTTAAGTCATTGGCAAGCAAACATGTATAACATTCAGTGGTTTTGGCTTTCCTAAGTTGAATAAGTTGGGGTGGTGATGGCGCAATGGATAAGACTATGCCTTTGGTGTGAGAGACCAGGGTTCAATCCCCCCCACTGTGACTCATCCCAACCCAATTTCTTTGGCTTTTGGACTGCTGGTTGAACAAAAGTAATGTGAAGATGTTTGAGATGAGCAGTTTGTAGACCACAATTAACAAGTTAATTGCTATTAATTAGGGCTGCACGATAAAACAAAAATAACTAATTATTGCAATATAATTTTATAATATAAGAAATGTTCAATAAATATTCAATAAATGTTTGATTCGATTCACTTGAATCGCACACAAATTAGGACTGAATTTTTTTACCAAGATGTTTATTTTGCTGAGGAAAAAGGACAGAAAAAAAGCTTTTACTTAATTTTACTCGTGCATATTTGTTGAAAAAGATTTTTATCATAAATGTTTTGAACCTTGAACCCTCAGATTTGTGAAGTGATCCACTACTTGGAATCAAATGCTTGTCATGTTCTGACCATAAAGAAGGGATTAAACCACAATTAACCATCAGGTTTTTTTCATCTTTCACTGAGGAGCAAAAATCAGCCTCTAAACTCAAAAGATATAACGATTTAATTCTTACTGTGATAATTATCGATATCGAAAGATATGAAACTTTTTATTGTGATAAGATTTTTGGCCATATCGTCCAGCCCTACTACTAATCAAGAAAAGAGTAAAATACTTAACATAAAATGATGCGATCACCAACAGTAAAAACCTTCCCTATACCGTTTATCCATTTCTGACATTTTTCTGTCAGTGAAAGATTGACAGCATCCAACAGAGCCAGAAAGCACCTGCAAAGAAAGCCTGCCTGACGTGACTTCACCTTTCCATCTTGGCAACAACACTCAGCTCTCTTGATGTTCACAACATCCACTGATGCACAAAAAACAAACAACCAGCACCTTGTGTTGCACTCCCACCCCGAGTCTCTACCAACCAAGGTCAGCCACTCAGCCTGGCTCTTCACACCATCTGTTTGGGCTGGTTGACATTTGGCCCTTGCCAACACTGAAATCTAACTGTGGGGGGGGGCTGATTATCATTTTGCTTTTGTACTGCATATCAAGAGGGCGTATTTCAACTAGATTTATATCTCAAAGATTAGATTTAAGATTGCAACTGACTGTGCAAAAAGTTTTAATGATATTGAATCCGTGTGAAGGCTTTCAAAATTTGGTGCTGTATATAGTAAAATTGCTTTTGGCTTATCATGCAATACCACATATAAACTGCCCATTACATCTAGAGTCCAGATAAAACGCTCACTGTAATTGTTGCAATATTTAATAAACTCGAAAAACTGTAAGGCTGTAATCGAAATTACAGCCACATAAATAGGAAGACGGATTACAGTGACATGTTGCTTGATGATGTTTTGCCAGCCTCCAGAAGGGGGCAGCAGGCCTCTAAGTTGAGTGCGAGCTAAGGGAAAAATGGAAAGTCACATTCATAGGTCATTTAATCTCTTTGTTTTGTCATGGGCTGGGCCTCTGGTGCTGTTTTCTCTCTCTCTCTCTCTTTTTGAATCTCTGTCTCTCTCTCGAAAAGTGAGAGATCCCTCCTGTTCAGAAATGAACAATTCTCATCTGCCTCCAAGAATTTCCTTTTTCATGCATAGGGAGGTTTCGTAAGCTTGGAGTGATGGCAGAATTATGTATGTGCAGGCGAGCAGGGTCATGGAAGTAAACACTGGCAGCCATAAACGGGTTTTGCATTTCATTTTCTGTATTCCAACAAGATTATAGTCTTGGGTTAAAAGCCTGATGGGTATATGAGGATAGCTGGGCTGATGGGGGGNTGCCTCCCCCACCCTCCGCACCATTCATCACCTCCCATCACACGCGTCATGTTTTTGCTTCCTAGCTGGAGTGCTTTCAAGTTATATAATGCAAAATGACAGGCTGAAACCAGAGGTGGAGTGATATGCGGTTTGTAGAGCCAGAGACATTTGGTAGAGCTGAGGTAGAGCAAACTGACCTGCTACAAAAACTCTGTAATCTGTCATGTTCTTTCGATATAGGGGGGCAGTGAGGGGAGATGGGGAGGGTTACAATGACTTTTTATTTGTTTCAAGCTGCACACCTGACACTTCTCATTCTCTTGCCTTGCCCCTCTTCCTCTGCACCTCTAATCTTCTCCACACTCGTCTTTTGTTATGTATCCATTGCGATTGGATGCGCTTGAGGTCGCGCGGGTGGCACAGGTAATGGAACCAGTGGGAGGTCAAAGGCAGGAGAGGGAAGGAGCAAAGTGAAGAGGCATCGTTTTTATGCTGCTCCAACAAGTCCTGACAGAGCTCTCTTATATCAAGAGGTGTCTGTTTACCTACTGTATCAGTTCATCTGTCACTTTTTTTTCTTTTTGTACTTCTATGCAGTTTTTTTCTTGACAAAATGTTGTTTTTATAAGCATGAAAAAAGTGCACTTATAAAAAATAGAACACTTAAGAAAGTTGAATCACACAGCTGCGTTTGTACCGCTTTGACTCCATCGCTGAAGAGTCTGTCTTACAAGCTGTACTGACAAACCAGCCTTAAAGCAAGCTCAAGGCAATCATTCATATTCTCATCAGCTTTAACCACTTGACAAATACTATTGATGCTGCACAAGTGTAAGTGCAGGCTACATGCTGCGCAATGAGCAACATCCACAGTGGATAGACATCGGTTTCCTCTGGGACCGTCTATGCTCGTGCCTCCCAGGTGAATCCACTGATCAGTGTTACACTCTTAAGAACAGAAAGGATGTTTTAGTTGTGGGAGCAGTCTCTAACCCCCCCCCCCTAACATTTCAGGAACAATTTAGAAAGTAGGTAATCAACTTATTCTATGTACATGCATTTATTCGTACAGTCTGGTTAGGGCAGGTGATATTGTTAAAGTCAGTATTTTATATTAAAGTCATAATCCTTAAGATTTGGTGACACCTGTGGTAGCTTGTTGTAACTACTTTGTCAGAATACAACAGAGGAGCAACTGCAATCTGCGACTAGTTTTCCACTCACAGCAGAGCTCTTCATCAGTAATTGGAGTTACATTGCTGAGAAGTGGGAGGTCTGCAGCCTGTTGCCGAAAATGATTGTCTCGTTTTTTAGGCATGTTTTTAATGAATGGTGACAAATACATCACAATAAAATGTGCGTGACTGCTCAACACTAAAAGCCACCCCATGTTTCGCCGACTGAACGCTTTCATAAGACACAGCGGCAGTAGGGGTGACCATTAGCACTTGTAAATTAATATGGCTGAAAAATGTTGAGCATGAATAGTATCAAAGAGGGGTTTGATTTCATTACCATTTTTATGTATTATAACATGGCATATAACAACATACACTATATGGACAAAAGTACCGGGACACCCCTGTCCCAATACTTTTGGGACAGGGGTGTCGATGCTACGACATACAATTTTAGACAACAGTTCTTCTCTTTGTGTTTGGCCTTTTCGTCTTTCAATATGACAATGCCTCCAGTGCAGAAAGCCAGCTCCATAAAGAAATGGTTTTCCTTCTTTGGTTTGGTTTTCCTCACTAATGCTCTTCTGGATAAACGGGCAAAAATTCCCACAGACAAACTCTAAAATCTTGTAGAAAGCTGTTATTGCTGCAAAAAAAGGGGGGGTGTACCAACTCCATATTAATGCCTATGGATGTGATGTTAAAAAAAAATGTGTAGTGGTCCCAGTACTTTTGTCCATCTAGTTTAGATCAAGGCCAAGCCAAATAATGTAAAAAAAATGTATGCTTGTCTCAGAGTCCAAACAAAAGGAACTAAAGTCGTTTCCTGGATTAGCTATTGAGACTAATGGGGATCTATGACACACAGTATGTGAACAGCTACTTCTGTTCATTTTTACATTTTTAGTACAATTTGCTCAGTGATTTGTTTCAGCAGCAGACTTCTGTGAAGCAACAACATGATATGATCAATAATCACAATAAGATTCTACTTAAAGACAATACACAGTAATTCTGACTTTACCCAGCCCCGCAGTGTAGTCACGTTTTGTTGTTTGGTTTTTCTGTGTAAAGCTCTACAGCTTGCAGAATCCTTACTTTCATTTCTAAATATAAAGTCACATCTGATATCCTCCTGCCCCAGACAGACCACCGGCTCCTGGAAGAACATCTTGTTGAAGACCCTCATATCCTGTGTGGTGAAACGGTTGATGCGTTTTGTGTTTCCATGGTGACCCCCGCCGCACAGCATACGAGACAATAATGAAAGCTCTCAAAGGCCGCAGGGGTACCAGAATAGTGCACGTCCTCAACGTTTCAGCTATTGTGGCACTTGGAGGAGTTACACAACCTGACGTTCCCCCTGTGAATGTTTCCTTCCCCCATCATCTCAGGGCTTTTGAGACCGTCAAAGATTGGGCTTGCTAGCAAAGGGATGACACACGGAATGACAAAACTCCTGTGTCTGTCTGTCAGGCTTGGTCTTTATCCGACTGACATTTGCTGGCTCAGGCTCATCCAGGCTCTGGAGAAGCCAGGGATAAGAGTCAGACACAGATGGCTTTTTCCCTTGCAATTCTGTCTAGAGCAAGATTCAAGTGTGGGGGGGGGGGGGGTCCAAATCTTCATCCTGTTTTTACAGACTCTCTGAAATATAATTACCTCTACAAAAATATAACAAACCATTGAGTTCTCACATACTGCAACAGAATGCTGCTGCTTTTTGTACAGTAATGTGTTCTCTTATTCTTTTTGTCTGTGCTGACCCAAGCTATCGGTGATTAGAGCTCGATAGGGCTGTTACTTCAGCAGAGACATTTCTTGTCCTCTGAGTGAGTCAAAAGAACAATGCAAGAATGCCTTGTGCCATTTAAAACTGATGAGCCAAAGCCAGCAGAGAAGGGAGGTGTAGGTGTTAAATTGATTGGCGAGAGAAAAAAGCATCTGCTTTGCAATAGCTTAACAGTTGCCTCAGAAGCACGCCTGCTATTGTTTCCAAACAAGAATACCCACTTCTGTGTGCCGAGGAGTGTCGCCTTCAGAAGAAATGTGTGAGAGGGATAGAAATTGTTGCATAAGAAACATTTAGAGACATCTTCTTTTTTTCAGCTTTCCAGGACCTTGATCTATTTTCTTTTTTCTTAGCTGCCTCAACTCCTTTTCTGTGCAGTTCAGAGTTAATGCGTGGGCAGAGAACAAAAGACAGGGGATAGAGGACCGGAGTCACCAGCTGATCCAATGACAGAAATGGCACCGAGGCGAGCTGGTCCCAGGTGTAGTCATGACTCAAGTAGCACTCCAAGATGGGGGAGGGGGGGCAAGGAGTGAAAAAGAAGCATGAGGGCATCATGGGCGCTTGCGCTCTGTGTGACAAGCTGCCTGTTGTGTGCATACTCCCTGACAGCAGGAAAAGCAAAGAGACGGGACACCGGACCCCTTTGACCTTCACCAAAGTAAGACTGGACTCAGACTTCTGTTACTGAACAGCCGTGGCACCAAGTGTGCACTTCTCGTCTCTGCAGTAAACTTGATCGAACAGTTAGACGTCACTGATGTTCAGGTACCAGACGTTTTGCTGACTGAAAAGACCAAAATGCTGTGAGAAGATATATAATAAATAAATCATTTTCATCAGCAGAATTCCTACTGCAGTGATGAGACAGGCTATAGTTTGGGCTTGTAGAGCCACCACATTGATTATGGGGGTGGCTACCAGCAGGAAGGTGAGGCTGAATGTTTAGTATAATACAATATCAGTCTTGCTAGTGCTAATCACTTGCCAGGGATAGGTATTAGCAGGGCATGCAATTCATTATCTTCATTCAAATTCATAACGCTTTGTTTCCCCTTTAGACAAACAACTTAATTGTCAAAAAATGTTTCAGATATGTGCTATGCATACAAATATTGTATGCTATTGTTGCTTGGAATTAGTTGCTTTTAATAGAGGAAAAAATCCAGCCAAATAACAAACTACACGCACAGCTCGTTGCTATTCTTTCGCAACTCTTTCAAGTCTATCTAGCTAATTAATGAAGCTGTCGATCACACACCACAGACGACATCAAGGGAATAGCAGAATGCCATAATTGGACGTTTTCCTCTTCTTTCTCCCAACAAGTGCGTGACATAAAACCTATTTCAACCCTGCGCCCTAGAAATGACCATGATATAATAGTAATTTGTTTTTCCAATTATGTAGTGGTGGGAAATGTCGGTGCTGCCTGACATATGTGTCCTTGCAATGCTTTTTCTCCAATAGGAAGTGCTGCATCTACAGTAAATGTAGCAGGTGGCTGTGGTGGACGGAGTGCTTTCATATTGAGGACTTAGACAGCAGAGATTGCATTTTGAGTGATGCGCCTGTAAAAGGCTGAGATGACTGAACACTTTGATGAAGATTAGAGAAAGTTTGTAGTTTTGGCTAAATGTTAATCCAGTAAACGCATCATGTCTCACGTTGGTAGGACTTTTTTTGTATTGAACCATGACTGATCTTTCCTTAAGCAAATGCTGTGAGTTGCCTAAATATAATTATAAAGTAGTTTAAGTAGTTCATAAATTCATATAAATATAAATGTATTTAATATATAAATATAAAACAAATGAATACCATTTCCTCATTATGCTGATAAAAAACATAATAAAAAACATAATCCAGGCAACATTAAATTTCCTATTTGCAATTTAGTAGTATATAAACCTAATTTCACTATTTTGAATTAGCTGTTTTTTTAATTTTTTAGGGAAATGTAATGTCACCTTGCGTATGTTTTATATGAACATATAGACATAGGCAAAACATTTGTATTTATGTAGCAGCAAATTGCTTTCAGCCAGGACTAATTTCTCCTAATGTCCCCCCCCCTATAATTGTAATGACCAGCCATCAAATGCCTCTAAAAGCAAAAAGAAAGCACCTTTGCTTCCCTCTGTATTCACTATTAAAGAGAACTCAGAACAAACTCTCCAAACACTGGTCACTGAACTCCTGCTGCTTCGTTTGGGTTTGCATGTCACTGCCAGCAGCAGTGAACACAACAACCTTGTGCACAGCTGTAAAACACAGGTAAGAGTAAACAGTTGAAATCGCAGCATCACTCACACACTTTAAATACAGTGTTGTGTATTTGTGTATTACTAATGCTGGTGTCTGCACTGTAACACGCTGGAGGATGATCTGAGTTTCTTTAAGTCACCAGTCATCTTTTGAAAACTGGGCGTGCACTTTGATTTGTTACTTAACTGTCTCGCTGTGAACAAACAAGGTTATCACTGTCTCGTTGGTGAAGGCACACACACAAAGAGTTAATACAGAAACAGAGAAACACTTCTGTGTGTGGTCATTTTTTAAATGTTTTGTTTATTTATTTATTTTTTTACAAAACACGCTCCTATACAGACTGTGTCGTGTGTGTTCCCATTTGGATCAAAATAAGAACTTGTACAGGTCCCCCCATTTCCAGTATCAGCAACATTAGCCATTAGTGCTTTATTTTTATGTGCTGGCTGTCCATTACCTTAAACATAGATGATTGTAAATAATAATAAAGAAGGAGACGTTCTTGTGAAATCATTATTGCATGTTTTATAACGAGGGTTAAACTAAGATTAGACTGACTCGTGTTCTCATGCTTGTATAATCTGTGTTTGTTATAGCGTGCGTTATTTATTTATTTTTTACATGGTGTGGCCGTGTGCCTGCGCACTTAAGTCAGCATCAGTATTGTTGTCACTCTGGCTCCCTTCCTCCCTGCTCCTTTCTCTTTTCTCACACTCTTCCCTCACTCCCTCTACAGAGTGACATTCATTAATTAAATATGGTGTACTGCCGCAGGATGTGCTTCCCTTTCCACTATCTCCAGACACTAATAATTACATTGGCATTTAGCTCTGTGATAAGCCGACCCTATGGCCTTTATGAAATGTTCCCTGGGCCCGGATACTGAGCAAAATATAGACTCATGCAATGCTATATATCGATCCATCTGTCTGTCTTCTTGCTTTTATCTTAAGAGCCTCCGTTCATTAGCATGGTTAAAGAATCTGACAACACCACCTGTTTTTTTACATCATTAAAGGCTGAAATATAGCTTTGCTGGTGTAACACTCTACACAGGTAGGCTGTTCAAATGAAATTAGAGCTGATGGTGACATGTTATTATAGGTAAATTCATGCCACAGGGACCACTGTCACTCTTCTGTAGCTTTAAACTTTAAATGTTTATGTTTCATGATGCAGTGTGTGTAGATTTTACTGTCACTAAAATAAAACAGTATGTGAATATCATGGCTAGATGGATGGAAAATTAAGTATTTAGACTAAAATACAAATTCAGTTTTTGATTAATCCATGACTGGCTTAGTCAACAGTAGGTCAGAAAACTGTGGAAAATGCCTCACAATTTCCCGGAACATAAGGTGTGATGTCTTCATCTCCAGAAAACCACACATTAGAAGAGCAGGAACCAGTGAATATACAAGAGGTTTATTGTGACTTCCACTGACATACAGAACACTGATATGTACAAAGCAGCAGTTTGAATAAGCAAAGAAATGACAGGGATAAGCTGAAAGCTCAACTGCATCACTATTTCCCTTTAAAGATTATGCCTCTGCAGATGTAAGTGAAGTTAGCCAAAAAGCTTTAGAGTATTACATTTGATTTTGCTCTACCTAATTACTTTGCCTCAAGTGGCCTAATCAGGCCGGTACATTGCAAGATTATTATGTGGCTTATCAGCTTCAGGGAAGTATCAATTGATGCTTAAGTCGCAATCACTGTAAACATGCATTTAGTTTGTATTAAGCTCACTTGTACCAGTTACATTTTAATAAGTCGCAAGCAAATAGCCTGCCATTTCTCCCCACAGTTGTTATGGTATCCTGTTCCCTTGATCCCCGTTGTTCTCCTTCTTTGGGCTTGGAGGTAAAATAAAGAATGCCTTTCATTTTTATTGACAAGTTGTTCATTTTTTCCTGCAAAATGTGGGACACTTTACCTTTATCTTTTACATGACAAAGGTTATTTCTCATCGCCCAAAAATATATTTTTCACTCCACTTCACTTGGCAATCACTCCAGGTTTGCCTGAATAATCTCTGATCACCAAATTAAACTTGAGATTCGAGTGTCACTTGTTCCAGAATGGTCCTAGCTGAAATTACCAGGGAAAGTTTCAGTGAAAACCATTAGGGGTTCGAATTGGACCCTTGGACTCTGTGGGGATTGTATGCACCATCAGACCCGTATTGGTACCATTCAGTATCAGCTAAAATGACCAGTGTTCTTGCTACCTTGGGAAATCTGCCTCTGACTTCTATTATTTTGGTCAAGGTTTCCGGTCTGGTCTGCCAAAGGGCCTGAGAGGAATCGCCAGGAAGTACTTTTCTTATTTGAACAACATGCTGTGCTTCTGTATTTGTCGTTGGGACCAAAGTGAGTGACAGAGATGCTTAGATAGATGAGGCAAACTCAGACATGTGGCCGCTTTATTACATATGTCACTTTATGCTCATGCACATCTACATTCAGTATGCAAGTATGTGCTTTAATATTGTGTAGGAGTAGTAATATTTTCACTTGTGTGGGTTCATGGTAATAAATGTCTCATCTTTTTGTTTGTGCTGTATCCACATATTTGCAAGGTGATGCATTTCATAACACGACTGGAAACCCAATATTCTCTTGCCAGGTGGATATAAGTGATATTTGTAGAACTGTGCTTCTTGGACTAGCTGGATCTATCAAATAACATAACACAGTATGTAAGAATGTTATTTGATCTTTCTTCTCTCTGTAAGGCAATATCTTTGCATACTGTTTTATCAGCCCTCGTGTTAGTTTGACTAAATCGACTGCAGAGCTTATTTGTTGGAACGGTTGGTGACTTTTCACATAACAGGAGTCAAATCAAAAAATTCAAACACCAGTTGGCAGACTAACTGTACTGCCACCTAAAGGTGACACATGCTTAATGTGCTGTTTAACCACAAGACTTGCGGTTCGGATGAGGATCTGATCATTTTCTCTTCTTCACACACAATTTCAACCTATTGGTCTGCAAACCCTTGTTGTCAGCCAGATTTAATTTTGTTTTTGTATTTCACTAGGTGAACGTGGACAAGGTTGAGTTGTACACTGAGGGAGTAGAAAAGGTTCACATTAGTTCCCCATTCGTCTTTATGTTTTTAAACTATTGACCAAGCAAGCAAAGATGATTATTTAGATGGGTGTGAAAATAAATGGGGAGAAATATAAATTTCAATGAATTTCTCGGGAAAAGAAATAGTGAAAAAAATGCCTGCCTGGCAATGACTTTTGAAAATTTTGTTCTGTACGAGCAACAGTCCAAAAGATTTTCAGTTGAGAATAATCTTACATGATTTAAATGTTGTTAAATTACATAAATGATTATGTTTGAATTGTCTGCCAATCAACTAATGAATTAATTGGCAATTTTCAGTTCTATTAGAGTAGAATCTAACTAATCTGACTATAATTTAGTTTATTCCATAAAGGTCCAGAGTGTAAGTTTCAGGTCATCTACTGGCAGGATATGACAGAAATGTAACATACTATTTATTTTCTTTACTGTATAATCACCTGGAAATAAGAATTGTTCTACAGTAGCCCAGTATGGACAAACAAAACAGAGACAGAGGTCTTGCGCATTTTCCCCAAGTTTCGAGGTCACCTTTAACACACTAGGGAGGTGAGGGTGAAGGGAGGGGGGGTTAATACCTTTGGTCTTAATCTGCAACCTCACTGGTAGATGCCACTCTATCCTACACACTGGACCTTTAACAAAGGTCACGCTCAAGTTACAAAGAGCATGTCACCAATAACAAATAATAAAGACTGATTACTGCATAACAAACGGTAAACTTCAGCCTCCAACAAAACTCTCACTCACCTCTTTTCCTCACAGTGCACAGAGCATATTTTCTATGCTTTTCAAACAAACATTTCAATTTGGCTTTGAAAAGACTACCTAAGCACAAAAGAACTTTCCGCCAAGGTGATTCACAACACCTGCCTTCCAGTCCAAATGTCCAGATCCACAGTCGTGTTTATTAGCTTAGCTTAATTGTGCATAGTTTCTAAAGGTCAGTGCCTGCTGTGATACATCGCTGCCAAAATGGCTTCCAGGGGACACTGTTCCAGATGAATAAACACTGAAAGCTGCACCACCTTCCACCCCTGCGTCCCCATCCTTTTCCTACCAATGTGCAGCCGCATCACGTTCGGCTTTTTCAGGCCCTGCACAAGGTCCTGTGACTGATGAGCATCGGGCATCCGCTGGTATGCGCCACCTCACTGATTTCCATTTCAGCTGGCAAAAGGCAGCAGATTAATTCGAGTGTCAACTTTTTTGTCTGCAGGAGTTTATTCAGATAGGAGGAATGATGTGTTTGTCCTCCAGTGAATTAAAACATGCAGTATATCTGTGTAACTACTGCCTGCTCTGTGATTAATGGTATTTGCCTTCTATAAGCAGTAAACTTCTTCCGTTTGGCTGTATATGCTGATTTAATGAGAGAGTGACTTGAAAAGATATGGCAGTGGGTATTATTGGGAAGTGCTGAATGGAAGACAGATGATGTGCAGTTTATTGTCAGTTATGTAATGCACCTTTTATAAGCCCATACCTGTTGGGCCAGCAGGCACTTTGCAATAGATGTGAGATTGGGAGCATCCTAAGATACATACTCCAAATGCATATGTGCCTTTTAGTAGATGTGTCTACTTGTGATGCAGGTTGTTATATTAAGAATTTACAAGAGAAGAAATAACTGTTGTATGCTGAGTGCCTACATACATACATACATACTTAAGACAATTTGTGGGCACGTTTGATTTTTATATTGTGTTTGCTTATTAATTGCTATTTTACTCTGAAGCTAATTGTTTCCAGCTGCTCAGTTACAATATTTATCACACATTGATTAAAAAGTATTTGACTGGTACTCTTATCGCCCAGGCTTTGTTAGGAGGAGGCCATCACATGGATCTCACCAAGTTTCAACACACACTCTGGGACATCTTGACAAAAGGAGACAGCGTTAAGGTGAGCTATGTCGTTCTTCATTTCCAACACCCAGTTTTCTTTCTCTCTCTCTTTTTTTAGCAATTCTTCTAGCTAACTACATTCTTAATCACTCCTTCATTCCTGTATTCCTTGGATAACTTCCCAATTACACCAGAAATTGGCACAGCAAAATTCATTGACTCGTCCCTGTGAAACAGGAGGCGCTGTAACTATAGATGAATGTTGGAACATACTTCTCCATGAATGTGCAGTGGTGTCGTCCTTAAACGTTTGTGTCACTGTTACTGTTTGTAGTAATGTGAACGTGTTTTTAGCCATTATAGTGGCATGGCTCTATAGATGGCAGTATTGGTCAGTATGTTGGTCGTTCCACCTCTTGCTCCAGACTAAAATGTCAACCATTGGATGGATTGTCATGAAATTTGGTGCTAACCTCCATGGTGCCCAGAGGATGAATTCTGGATAATTTAATTTGGGGATCCCTTATCCTCCAGCGCCACCAGCAAGTCAGAGTTCTCACTTATATCCTAACATCTACTAGATGGATCACTATTAAATTTGGTTCAGACATTCATGGTCCCCAGGCGATTTATCCCAATGACTTTGGTTATCGACTAATATTTCATCTAGCACCACCATGAGGTTGACATTTGTGATTTTGAGTGAAAATGTATCTTCATCTAGCACATCATTTGGTTAAAAGATGATTTTGACCAACTCTTTGGTATATGACCAAATACCTGCAAAACTAATGACAATTCCAACAAATTCAGCTATACGTTATGCTGTGCAAATTAGCAAATGTTATCATGCTAACACATGGAACATTATACCATTTAGCTCAAATCACTACTGTACCTAATACAGCCACAAAGAGCCAATAGCATGGCTGTAGTCTCTTGTTTCTTTTCTGTTCGGAACCTGTCTCCCGCAGCATTCAACATCTTGAATAACACAATAGTTTCCTTCAGCTTGCCTCCATCCATTCCCTGTATTAGCATTATCAAGACAGCTTGTAGTTGCTAAAATGGTGTGAATTCCCTGTGAGGGAATCCAGTGATTATGGCAATTCTGTTAAAAATGATATACATATAAATGCTGTGTGACCAAGCCTATGTCTATCATCGATTCCTTCCTTTATCCACCTATAGTGGATTCAAATGCGTCAAACCTTTCCCTCTCTGTCATTTTTCTTTGATCCATACAAAAAACCTTTCCACTGGTTGTTTAAAACAACTTCCTAACAACGGCTAGATAGATGTACATTATCAATGTGGAGCCGAGAGAAAACCCAGACAATAAGAACAAAATGAGGAAAAATTGTATTCCTTCAACCAGAATCTGTAAAAGCTCAATTACTCCAGAGTTGTAAATGTAGCCGCTGGTGTTTTGGCACAGTGATGTTCTTCTAGTTACCAGAGTGTGATTAGATTTATCTCATGCTTCTATCCTTCCCTGAGAGTCACAACACAAATAACCTCATAATACCTTCCTTTCGTGAGTCTGTGTTAATTTAGAGTCCCTAAACTGCCGACATATTTCATCCCGAGCACAGGTTTATAAACCACGTTTCCATCTGACAGCTAAAGCCTAAACAGAAAATGTCCATGCCTCTCTCCATCTCCTGAACTGAGGATGTGGAGAGATACCATCCTTTCATTTCCGCTCCTCCAGATAAAAAGATGAGAGAGGCAGAGGACGAAAGTGAGGCCTATCGCTGGGCAGCAGTGATTGAGTCCCTTCGCTAAGCCACAGCGAGGATCTGCTCAAATAACCCTCTCTGCCGATAAGAAGCTCGTCATTTCCATAGACAAAAAACATCGGGGTTCAGATTAGATTTCACCATCCGCATGGCTTCTCTTATGTCGCTCCATCATAGAATGTGAATTATAAGGGAAACTCCTGTCCCCCGTCTTTTCTTGAAAACACCACTGAAATACATGTGGACTTGACATGGAATGTTATTTGCACTATTTTTGATGCCCACATTAGAAGCATCACCTAAACTCCCAGTTATGCTCTCCTTTTTATTTTGGAATTTTCAATTTATTACCGTTTTAGAACCAGTGTTAATTTATTTCCATATGACAGCAGGTGAAATGTACTCATAGATCTTCTTTCGTCTTTCTTCTGACCTGGATTGGGGTCCCACTTATTTGTAATGACCAACTCCTTTGTGTTGCGTTGTGACTCCAGAGCCAGTCTACCATGCTGTAATCAAAAACTAGATTCTCTCACAATTTAAGATAAGATAAGATAAACTTTATTATCCCCTGAGGGACACGTTTGTTGGGCGTCAGTGCTGGGCAATGTTGCTGTAACACACAACAACTACGTGTCGACTTCACACAGATAAATACAATACATACATTTACATCAGATTGCACAAGTATATGATACATTACCACCTCTTAGTGATTGATAACTGAATCAGTTAAAACCTCAGTGAAGCTAAAAACTGAGGGACTCAATCAAATCAAATTCAGCATTTGCACAGGCATGAACTGAGCAGAGAATTTGCACTTACAGATACATGTATGCAAGTAATTGGTTAACTAGAAAAACAACAAATGTTTTGACCTGTACAGCGTAATCTAGATTTTTTTTCTTGTCTGCTGCCAAGGGCATGAAATTTCACTTGTTTTTTTTCCTCATCAGTGCACAAGGACTTAAGATTTCATTGTAATTTGTATTTATATTTACACTGTTGTTGTTTTGTTGACACAATTAACACTGATTAGAACCATTATATGAGCAATACCTTTTCTGTTACAGGTAAATGCTGTCATTGCTAGCAGGGTGGATTATTGTAATGCCCTCTTTTCTGACCTAGCCAAGGAGGACTTAAAAGTAAAACAGCAAAGCATCCAAACTGCAGCATTGTTAGTCATTTGTTAGTTTTAGAACCCTTTAGAAGAGTCAGCCCTTGCTTTTCATACCTTAGTTTTAAAGATGCAAACACCTTTTACCCTTTTTCATTTGTAAAAATATGCCAACCAGCTCAATGCATTAATAGCAAATGAAGAACTCTATCTAGAAAAACAACAAGTAAGAAAAATCTCCTGTCTCAGATCATGAAATACCTGACCAAAGTTTGGGTTGTTCCCCAGGTCAGGACTAGGCATGAAGTCATACTAGAAATGGAGGCAGTGTGGATTGATAACGTTTGTAGAAACAGATGGGGAACTGTTCTGTAAGATGGACAAGTCATGGACTTTTGAAATGCTTCCAAAAAGGTGTGCAACATGGAATGCCGTACTTAGACTTACGGTTAAAACAGCTTTTAGTATATATGTTTATCCTTTATGCTTTATTTGGATCCCCGTTAGCTTTCACAAAGTAGTCACTTCCTGTGGTCCACAAAAAAAAACATACATTTTTTAAGAACCACAAAGTATTGACAAGAAAAGACAGAACAAGATCAAAACATAAAGATCAGAAGTTAAATAACCCTTCATGTGAAAAGGGGTGTTGCCTCTCTTTTCATTCAGCCCAATCTTTACCTTTAACTATTATCCAGTCACATCTTCAGCAAGTAGGGTTTTAAAGTCTTGACAGAGGTGTGCAAATATGACCATTGAGGTACATAGATATTCGGTTTCTTTGAACATGACAACTGTTTGAGGTCTAACTTGGGTTAGTATTTATTTTTATTTAAAGCATAGGTGCAGGAAAGCTTGGTTGTTTAAAAACATTTTTCAAACTGTCATTGCTCGTGGAAATGTGACCATTTGTGGCACACAAAGCTCTTTCTTGTGTTTTTAGATGAGGACAGGCTGGGTGGCGTTCAGTGCACTCGGAGTTCTTATAGAAACAGTATAAAGGTTTGATGCGGTACAGAGTATGGTAAGGTATGTGCTTTTACCTCTCTGCCGCTGTTGTTACTTTTACTGTTGTTTGTTGTGTACACCTTGTGTTTTCTTTCTTCTGCTGATATTCTATCATCTCTGTGTGAAAATTGGAGTTTTAACAGCTTTTCTCTGGCGTGATGGAGTTGATTTATCCATCATTACATGCAAAACAACCACAAACCAGCTAGTGAAAAGTGCTGATAAGTGATAACCATTTTTATCAAGCAGTCTTAAGCTTTGTTTCTGTTACAGCAGGAGACATTTCAGCTGCTATATGACACTTCAACAGTCAGTATGACACTTAGATTCGGTCGTGATGAACCACTCGTGAGCATTTGAGTCCCCATACTTCTTGGTTTCTTGCTCTTTACTGTCTGATCAAGCGTCTCTGTCACATCCTTTATGTTACAGCCATATATTCACTTAAGGCATTCTTTGAGTTTTCTTGACATGAAAATAAATAAAAAATCCAGATCCTGAGGAAAAGAGTTGATTATAGAATTTACTATTTTAAGGCTGGTGACAGATTTGACCTTTTCACACACATACGCAGGCTTCAGCGTAACACAGTCAGTTATGTTGCCTTGCACAATAGCTTATGGCCTTGCATTATGTGCATCCCTCCAACGGAGCCCTTCACAAATGCAACGGCCGTGACAGTGCTTTCTGTTTCAAAAGCAAACATTTCTGATGAATCGCTGCAACTCTCATAGAGCCTAATTAGGAGCTAATTATTCAGTCTGTTCTCTAATTTTATGTGACTTTAACATACCCTCCCTTTCCTTGTCAAAGGATTTCCACATTACTGCTGGCCTTAGTTACAGCAAACAGTGATTTGTGCAGCCCACCTTACATCAAATTTCTTCTGCATTGATTTTGTTCTGTTTTTGCATTTGGGTGGTCTGAATATGAAAGAATACATAACAGAATGGTTCCCTCTTTCCAGTCAGCACAAAAAGGCTGCAGATTGACACACTTGGCTGCAGCAGTCAAAGTCTGGGTAGACTGGTATTGCAAATAGATGTCATTGGTTTAGAATGGCAATAAACATACAGCAACTCAGTTTCAAATGAAGGTTGAAAGCAATGAATTCCCTGTCTGTAATTTACCCACAAAAACTAGCACGAACTGCAGCTGATTTGACAATACTCACCTAAAGAAGCAAAAAAATAAAGAACTGTCTTTGGAAAAGCATGAACCGCTAGTGTCAGCAGTACTAGCAAAAGCATACTTTGGATATGTAGAGTGCAGCAGAATTAGAAGAGTATTTTGGGGGATGGGGGGGCTTTTCCTGTGGAGAGTGGCACGCTGTTAGGGGTACATTTGTGTGAACATTTAATGGACCCCCTGCTGGTCTTCGTGTCACTCCCCCCCTTGTAAAGAAGCCTAAGCAAACCTGACATCCTGACCATTTTGAGGACTCTCCATCTTTCGCAACACCCCCCCCCCCCTCCATCTCACTCTCCCCTGGTTTTTAAGCAAAGACAACTTTGGTGAATATTTCATGGGGTATATTGCCTCAGTTTCACTATGTCGAGCGAAGAGAGTGGCACGCGATGACGACTGACAGGCCCATACGCCGGCGTCCGCTAGGAGACAGCCTTTCTTTTTGGTCTGTCTCCCTGACACTCCTACTCCTTTTCCCCTCCCGTTTTCCTTCTGTCACAGACAGCAGTTCTTTCAGGCGAGAGTCTGGCTGCTGATCATTTAGCTGTTTCTTTAAATTTTAGTATGGCTGCAGAACTTCTGCCGATCCATCTGATACTGTTAGTTAAAATGCCAGCATATGGATACAAATCTGCTTTTGCACAGACTGCAACATTTATAGCACTTAATGATATTATTACACGCTTTTAAGATCATAGAGAAACTTAACTCAGCTTCAGTGAATGAGAGAATTATAAACTTAAACTTTAACTTAGAGGAAAGTGGAGTCTGCAAAATAATTAGTTTTTCAAGTGACTTTAAAAATAACTTTTTCATGATACAGAATGATTCTGTCTGCCTTTACCTTTTAAGCTGACCTCAGCCTTTACCTTCACTCAGCTGCACATTATAGAAATATGCTGTGTCAACCATAAAATAATACCACAAAATAATCACTTTTGTTGTTTCTTTCAGTGCTACTCAAGCTCCAGCACCAACCTTTCAATATTACATTTCTCAAGCTTCAATGATTGCCTTTACTGTTATTGGAAGGCACACTTCATTTGCCTCCCCAACATTCAATTTCATGGAGGAATGAGAAAATGCTGCCTTTCCATGCTACTTACTAAGATTTGACAACACCACGGCATGCTCACTTTGCTGCCGCCGCCACCGCTGCACCGCCACTCTCTCCCTCCTCTCTCCGTCCTCTCTTGCTCTTTTAATTTATAAATAGTGTGCTTGCTTGACTTACAGTAGGCTTCCACCTTGCCTCGCTCAGTGTGACGAGCAGCTGAATGGTGTCACTGTTAACAGGGGCGGCTCTGTTGCTCTGTTGTGACAACATTCGTTTGATGCAGAAGTGGTAGTCCTCGGCTGCCATGTTCTCCCCTTCTGCTCTTTCTCTTGTTCCTGCTCTGCCTGGATCTCACCGCCGTCACGCGTCGGGGAAGCCAACTGGCATGACCTGAAAGTGTGACGGCGATGAGCAAGCTGCCGTTTCTCCCCCGTTGCTAGCTATCCAACACGCGCACATACATGAAGAGAAATGCAGCCATTTTTCTAGATTAAAGAACTTTAATTGGCTCTCACTCTTGTCTGAACTGGTGTCCCAGGATGCAGCAGAGGGTGCCAGTGATGTATAAAAGATGCTATGTGTTTGTGCATGTGTGTGTCCCTCATTTCCATAAAAACTCTTTTTTTTCATCAAGTCACATATAAATCTGCCATATGTTCATGAATTTACCATTGACTGTAGTTCTACCAGCACCACACTGTACTCGTTGTCTCTGTCACCCACAGTTTAAAAAAAAGAGGCTGCATTCAACAAAGGTAGCCTTTTGACTGTATAACTACTGTTTCAAGTCTAAACATGGTTTTCTAGAAGACGTGACTCATTCTGTAAAAGGTGCAAAATGTGCAACTGTATTGTAATATTTTCCAGTGTCAAACATAATCTCAGCTCATGTGTGAAAGTAAAACATGATCACATGTAAAAACAGACAGGAAAAGCTTCTCCTTGTGGAAGATTTTGGGAGGAAGTGCCATTAAAATTTATCAAAAGATTCACTTGTTAAAACCACCATGACTCACTCTGTCACTTTTCTCGCTGCGAGCTGAAGATACAGAAGAGGAAAGTGCCAGCAGCCATGTATGGGATCGGAAAAGGAAAACCACTCAGGGCGTCTTTGTCCTCTGTTTAAACAGTGCCACAGAGGGAGGGAGGGAGGGAGAGGAGGGGAGGGGGGAAGAGGGGGATAAGAGAGAAGAAGTTTCTCACAGCTGCCCAGCCTTAGGCCACAAATATGTGGCGCTTTTCTTGTCCCCGCGTCACCAGCCATCCGCTCTCGCCTGTCATTATTTTACCTCTCACAGAGCACACGCCGTCTCCCAGGCACACATATGCACACTTACACCACCACACGCTGGCTGTGCTGCCATGATCTACTCTTAAATGCTGCCAGCATCAGAGCCTTTAAACATGGCCAACTAAAATGGAATAGAAAAACACAAACCTTTGCTTTTGGTAAAATAATGCATTTAAACTGTAAAAACAAATACTGCATGATTGGTAAGTATAAATAATTAGTAATTAGTAGAAACAATATTTAGCATTGTTATCTGTCCTGTCAAACCCAAGAGAGCGACCTGAAATACTGGTCTCTACTGTGATGCTTTTTATTGGCATTGTTGTTCATAGTAACCAAACAAAGCACGTCTTAAAGCACTCATTTGTGGTTCTGTTGTGCGTGTATGTTGTCTTGGGTTTGTTTGAGACTGTCCCCAACAGAAAATCAGCATTGGTCCTTTGTTCAAAGTGCCACAAGTAGCAAAGTCTAAGGTTAGGTTGTTACACCGGCACAAAACGTCTTCACTAAATGTAGCGCGGCATGAGGATATTTTGCTGTGCCACTCTTTGGTGCAACTTTGACCATAAAGGGGAGGTTGATGTTGATGGTTGAGCATACAAAGCATGAGAGACTCCTACCGACAGTCAATTTTTAAGAATGTAGGTGGCCTTTCTCTAACCTCAACCAAGTAACTTTAGTTGCTGAGTTCACTTGCACATGTTCAAGAAATGGTCGTAATGCTTGGGAAGGCACTGACAAACAACCATCTCACCGACAGGCTAGCGGAACTTATGCATGAACTCTGTGAAAGGTCTATGCAGGGTCAACATCGACCCTCCACTCTGCACTCCAAAAAGTTAACCTCTGTGGAGGCCTCCACAAATGTCACAGTCAAGTTCAGTTTGTATTCGCAGCAGTGTCACAAGGCAGAGGGGATTCTGGGAGCTCTGCAAACATTGCCCTCCTGCCACATTTACCATTAATCTCCGTGCCTCTGCAGAGATGCTGGTCGTGTCGTGAACCCCGCATTCTTCACATAAATCCTAAATGTGACTTTAGTACAGCTGAAACCAGAGTGGTAAATATCTGTAGTTTCTGTTTAGATTAAAAGAGAGCTATTGGACCGCCGAGAGACGTGGCTTCACAGTCTATGCAATCTGTTGTATTGGGTTTTGTGTCAGTAACATATCTATCAAAACTTTGGCTGGAAAGGGGAAACTGGATGATCCATCCATCTTCACCTTTCACCTTAGCTAGACATCACAGAGCGGCTGTAACAGAGGCTGTTAAAACCAGTCACTGCTGCATTTGGAAATGTCTACCAGAAACAGGGGGAAGAATGTGTCGCAGTAGATATGTAGAAGTGGATCACACCCAGATCTACACAAATGCAGACGACACACGCATTAAGTGCACTCGAAGAGACAAAAAAGCGTGTAAAACATTAAATATTAAAAGTGTTCATGTAAAATATGACACACTCACTAACTGAGCATGCTGCACAGGGAATTCAACATAACACACACATAGAAGGAGGCCGGGTCTCTCCCACTAGGCTGTCATGAATATAGGTCTGCCAAACTGAGCAACAACAAAAAAAAACTGAAAGTATTACATAAGTTTGGATTCTCTGTGTTTGAACCTTAAGTCGGTGCAAAGGCGGCTATTTAAATTGCATCAGTTCCTCTGATGTAAATGTGTATAGCCTTCAACTCCCTTAGAGCTTTTAGTCATTTATTTTGATTAGGGCTGTATTTATAAGATAAGTCTCTTAAGTAAGTCGCCTGGGAAGATGGGTTTGCGAGGATGGTGTTGGGGGAACAAAATGAAGTCTGTTTGATGATTAGAAATTCAGAAGGATCTGCTTGTCAATTAATTAGGCACTTCCTGGGTACGTGTGTCCCTCCTTTTTCTCCTGTTACTGGGCCTGGCTCTCGGTGGACAAATGCCCATGGTGCACCCATTGTATGTCTAAGCTGTTACACGCGTCTCCGGCAGCTGGGGAGCGGAGAATAAAGATCCTTCAAAGGAGGACAGTTTTCAAGAGCAAGCCTCTGTTTCCATGTGCTGGTTGATTTCTCGAAGCAGTATATGTGTCCGCTTGAAGGCTTTACTCTGCCGGCGTCTCGTTCTCAGACACAAACAAGAACTGGAGAAAGACACGAACATAAGGAGATAGGTTGACTGAGATTGGGCTGAGCTTGAAGTGACGCTTCCATTATTTCTGCCTCTCACAGT
Organism: Lepomis gibbosus; assembly: GCA_029875015.1. Lineage (NCBI taxonomy): Eukaryota > Metazoa > Chordata > Actinopteri > Centrarchiformes > Centrarchidae > Lepomis > Lepomis gibbosus. The sequence continues at coordinate 1,988 of JAPMOB010221794.1, read as the reverse complement.
GCAACAGTACATACAGGGGACTTATCTTGTTAAAGTTACTGTGGGGAGGTGAGCATTGACTATTGTCATGAGCATACTTCTACTTTTATAGTGGATCAAAACCAGTGTTAACCAAAAAAAAGTGTAATAAGAACCAAACAGAACTGGTAGAACACAGGATATTTATTACAGATACCATTTTTGATATTTGGGGATTTTAAAATCAGATATTCTGATATATCCGCCAATATTTTATTTTTTTTCTTTCAGAAACGCATAACATAAACAAAGACTATCCCTTACATTTGTCATGTGTAATTATGAGAGCTCACCAAGATAACAGGACATAATGCAGTTTTGTGCATTAGTGGAAGAGGGATGCTGGTGTGGTGGGTGAATGGATATTGTTTTCTACTTTTTTGCATTTGTATTTAATGACAAATGATGCCACACTGAATTACTGCCATCTCAGTGCTTTCCCTTTAAGACAGACCAAATTATATTACTAGATCGATTTTAGAATCAATAGAAATTCCTTTCCAGATGTCTAATGTGTGCTGACAATGCTTCATGGGAATAACATTTGTGGATTATTATTGTAAAAGATTTTTCCAACAGAGCGACATGTTTTCTTAAGGGTTCTTTTTTTCCCACATCCAGTGCAATCTGTCAAAATATTCTGAACCACAAACACTGCATGCAATGTCACAGTGATCTTAAGCAGGTTTTTATTCCCCTCAGAGGCGATGAGTCACATTGCATTTGGCGATGTCTCTCACTTGCACAGTTGAGTTTACAGTCTGGTTTCCAGTGACGGAAAAAATGTCAGCATGCAGCATGCTACAAGTCATCAAGTCAGACCTATGTTTCCTCTGCCCCATAAATCTTGTCATATTTAGTCCACCTCAGTATCATAAACCCTCTGGAAAGAACAGATGTTTTCATCATATATTTATTTATTTTTTATTTTGTAATAGAGAATGTCTACAACCGGCTCATTCAGTTGGCGGCTTGCGTGCCACGTCCAGCCCAGAAGCAAGCTCCGATTGGCCCAGCATACATAAATATGATATATGACAAAATAAGTAAACTACATGCAGTATCTTGTGTATGGAAGGAGTTAACATGTGAGCCATCTTGTTTCCTTCTTATCTCTGGTGAGAGATGCACATGCGCAGTAGCAGTCGGACAGGATGTTTACAGGTGTAGCGAAACTGCCAATCATATCTTTCACAAATCACATGTGTTCCTACCACGCTTGGTAGTTTTTCAAAACATCTGGCTATTGACAGTCCCAAGAAGGGTACTGTACTGAAAATACAGTGGATAGAAAAAGTCTACACACCCCTGGTAAAATGCCAAGTTCTTATGATGTAAAACAATAAGACAAAGAAATCATGTCAGAACTTTTTCCACCTTTAATGTGACCTATATTGTGAACAATTTAATAGAAAATACAAATTGAAATCTTTGAGGGGGAAAAATGAAAAATAAAAAGCCTCAAATTACCTGGTTGCGTAAGTGTGCACACCCCTAATACTTTGTTGAAGCACCTTTTGATTTTATTACAGCAGTCAGCAGTCTATTAGCAATTACCATTCCTCTTTGCAAAGGCGCTCCAAATCTGTCAGATTGCGAGGACATCGTATATGCACAGCCCTCTTCAGATCACCCCATAGATGTTCAATTGGATTCCGGTCTGGGCTCTGGCTGGGCCATTCCAAAACATTAATCTTCTTCTGGTGAAGCCATGCTTTTGTGGATTTGGATGAGTGCCTTTGGTCGTGGTCATGTTGAAAGGTTAACTTCCTCTTCAGCTTGAAGGTTTTGTGCCAAAATTGCCTGTTATTTGGAACTGTTCATATTCTCTCCACCCTGACTAAGACCCCGGTTCCAGCTGAAGAAAAACAGCCCCAGAGCATGATGCTCCCACCACCATGCTTCACTGTGGGTATGCTGTTCCTTGGGTGATGTGCAGTGTTGTTTTTGCACCAAACATACCTTTTGGA
>JAPMOB010221792.1:0-25745 GCA_029875015.1 Lepomis gibbosus | reverse complement strand
AAATGGAAATTGGTAGAAAACGTTGGAAACAGAGGACTCTAGAAAATGTGTGCACCTATGCTGAGTGAATATTGTTTTTTACTGTCAGGACACATATTTCTTCATTTCAGCTAATAATGATGAAGTAACAGTGAAAAGGGAAGTGACACAGAGAGGTGTGATTGGTCAGTCTGAGTGTGACTCAAGTCATAGCCTGCATATGGTATCTTCAACACTCTGGACAAAGTAGTCAAAGACTGGGACATTTTCCTGAGAAGCAGCCGGTGTTCCCTGCTTGGCTGTATGTTCTCTGTGGCCGACTTCAGATTGAGTCCCCTTTCCCTGCCCTTACTAAAGGCATTGGAATTTCATTAATCTGTGTGGGTGTACAGCAGAAGTCGGCTTAATATAGCCACTGACTGTATGTGGAGTTTATCTCAGGATTTCTCTGCAACATTGGAATACAATAAATTGTTCCACTTCATATTTAAGATTTAAGGTAATTGTGTGTTATGAGTTTATTAGATGTCCAATCTCACGTAATCCAATGCAACAGCCCAAAAAATTGCTATCTCTGTGAAGCTTATAGTTGTTCAGTTCCCGTTGACTCAGTCAGAGAGGTGTAGGTTCAACGAGATTGTAAATTTCAAGGCAGTAGTTAGGAATTGCATTGTATTGCATTTAGAACTGAAACAACTGATTATGATAATTAATAAAGCTCCAAAGAACATTCTTTGGTTTAGGATTTGCTACTGTTCTCTGTTTCGTAATTTTAAGTTGAATATCTTTTTTTCTGTCAGACAAAATAAGCTATTTGTTGAGATTACTTTGGACTAGCTGCAATTAATGATTATTTCTGTTATTGGGTAATCCAGCTATCATTCTCTCAATTAATCTATTAATTAATTAGTCTTTACTTTAGAATGCCAGTAGGCTCATCACAATTTTCCACAGCCCGAGGTGACGTCAAAAACTCCCAAAGATATTCAATTTATTGTTACAGAAAGAGAAGCAGAAAAAAAATCACATTTGACGAACTTTATAAATGACTTGATTGATTAATTAAGCGTTAATCAGATTAATTTCCTGACGATCGATTAGTCATTTCAGCGCTAGGCCAAACCATTAGCCTAATTAAGAAAATAATCAATGACAATAGCCTAATTGTTGGTTGCATCCCTAACAGCATTATTAGGGGTCCAAGCCCTAGTGGGCTGGGAACCCGCGAATGCAAGACATCACGGTTCCCTGTTCCACTGCGGCCTAGACGGTAAATGCTAGGGACGAGAAAACTAACAGGGTTCACTGCACGTAACTCAAGCGGAAAAATACGCACACTTCTACCTCTAGGGGGCGCTATAAGCAAGGTCAACCCGTTTTGGCTTCGAACTCCCGCTCACGAAGGTGTTCGGGGGATCGAGCTGATGGCGCGTTCGGGACTGGTCGGAACTGGGATATTTCCCAGTTAAAACTTCCGACATCAAAGCGTTCCAGGTACATGGTGGTGCATGACGCCGAAAGTGAACGAAAATCATGACTGACCATGACAAAGTATGCACACGAGTTGCACCCTCAGCAGTGCTATAGGTGTCAATTAAAAGGATGGCACTTTAACTGCAACAACTGACATAAATAGCCCATACGTCGCGAAAACTGAAAAACCTATTTTGAGTAACTCCTCCGAAGCCGCACGTACGATCGCAACGAAACTTGGCACAGACCATCTCCAGACCAAGCCGATAAAAGTTTGTTGAGGGAATTTTGATCCGCCAAAAAAATGGCCGATTTATAAGCTAAGACATTTTTGCGCAAATATGCTAAAAACAGTTTGTCATGTCAGATCTTACGTTTCCAATGGCCGATCCACACCAAACTCGGACACCTTGTCTGGCGCGCCCTCCCGAGAGGCTGTGTGAAATTTGCCGTCAATCGGCGTCTAGTTGGTGCTATTACTTGGAAATCAAACAACACTCCCATAGACATACATTCATTTCAGATCTCCGTAGCCGCAAGCACCTTTCATTTATAACTGCTCATTTATTCTCCACGGGCCACCGGAGCCGCGGCGGGGCGCCCGGGCCGATTCGCGCGCCCTCCGCGGGGCCAGGGGAGCGGTTTGCGCCGGGAGGCTTGCTGCTGTTAGAATTAGACAATGGTAATGTCATATTTAGTTTTAAATCAGTCAGTGGCTTATATGGTTTAGTTTTAGCTACTCTACCTACTCATGGTGATGTCCACAGTCCGAAAATATTGTTGCTAATACAGTAAACAGTTTACTCACACTAAGGAGGCAGTAAGCAACTTGCATTTAGCATTTTGCTCATGGTTGATGGCGGAGCCTCTCAAGTGGTATACTGAATTTCCTGTGTTCTGAAAAGAAGAGCAAGAGAGATTATTTCAGATAGATAGATAAACCAGCTCACATTTCAAGTGACGCTCCAAATTCTCTTGCTCGCAAATATTTTCCACAAGATACAATTAGGCCTAATATCAGATCACATTTTGACAGACAGACGTTTGGCCTGTATTATTATTTTTCAATATATAGTAGAGAGTGTGTGGGCGTTTGACATGACATGTGTCATGTGTTAGTTGGCCACAGGGCACATGCTCATTAGGATGTCAGAGGACATGAAAGGTCACAAAATGCCGACATTTCATTTAGTATTGAGGGTTTGGGCAGAAGGTCAGAAACTCATCCCAAATTACAGTTAACGTCATGCTCATAGTGACGTGACAGTTCCGTTGTGTTTTTGACTTAATTAAATTCAAATTCAAATCAGCTGTATTGGTATGGATATATAACAACAAAATTGCAATTAACAAACATTTATTTGTCCATATTCTGCTTTTAATTTCACTTTGACGGTATCCTGTAAAGATCACAGCCATTGTTAATTCTTCTCAGAGTAAAACCTGAGTATATCTGGCTAGGCGTAGGCCACAGAGATCTGGTGTTCTGCTTTTGTCACTTTAGTGTCCACAGTTGATCATCAAAAGCATAACCAAACTTGTTATCCTTTAATCTAGTCAGAGGGAAGCACAAGTAAGCCAGCCCTGTTGGAGGGAGAGGAGGGCGGGGGGAATATGGGGAAGTGGAGATGCATTTCCCATAAGTCATTGTCAGCCCGCTCCTCCCCCCTAGTTGGCTGAGAGCCAGCATCATGCAGAGCAGCGAGCAGAGCCTGAGCTGAGACGTTACTGAGAATCAGAGCATGGAGGACGAGGCAGACCACAGCACCTAGTTTTACTAATGTAGTTGACAGGCTATTCAGAGTGGCTACGAGAGAGAGAGAGAGAGAGCAGTCCAGACTGGCATCTTTCGGTACGTGTACACGCCCCTGGGCCTCACACATACACAGAGTTGTTTTTGTGGTTGTGTTTATTGCAGTGGGTTTTTCTCCATTTCCTTTCCACGTATATGATTGGGGTGTGGTGTTGCGCTGCCGTGCTTTCAGCACCGGTGTGGCGTCTTAAGAAGGAAGTGACAGTTGAATTGCTTTGTTCTACATAATCTTGCAGTGCATGAAGTCGGCACACAAGGTAATGTTGTTACTAAATTTAAATAGCTTTTATTGAAATTTGACTACAGTTTGATGTAAGTTTACTTTAGTATTACTTGTGTTAGTAGCGTGTTAGTATTGTCACTATGCAAAAATGACTGGGGAACGTTTTTGGCTGCCATGCGATTGTTGTAATATCTCAGGATTAATCCCGGTGTTCCCTCAATCAAGAATGTCTATATGTATATGTGCAATTAGCTGAGTGACAGGGAGAAGCTTCGGTTAAGTGTCATGGACACACTGACGCAACATGCTGCAACTTTGAACCTTTCAAAGTGCATTTAATGCATATAACCAGTGCTGAGAGGAAAATGACTGTGGTGATTTTACAATTATATATTTTGTGACGATTAAAACCTCCAAGCCATTGGCAGTCAATCGTTCAAATCTTCATTGGAAATTCAGCCTGGCTGTGCCTAATGTGCTGTAGTTACACTTCCTCTAACTGAAACAGAGGACTTGCATTCAACGACACAGTTGCAACTGTCAAAACAAGGCCAGGGTTGAGTTTCCTGTCTCATCTGCCCACCGCAAACTTTCAGAGTTTCAGTTTGCTTCAGTTCGTTTCGGGTCAAGTGATCATCGTGATCCTGAACTTGCTTGACAAAGTAAAGTATGTTAAACTTTAGCTAAGCTATATAGAAGCTGATTAATAAATAACTACAGTACAAAGCCTGTCATTGTTGCATTGAAGTGAGTGCATATTTCTTTTGACAGAAGCTGAGTTGAGTCAAGTTTATGGTCTCTCTGCTACAACTGGTGATCCTGAAAATAAGAGATTGATCTTTTTCAGTCAGGGTAAAATAAACAATAAAACGTTGAAAACTAAATTAATCAAATGAAAAAGAAAGTTCGGGTTATTAAAACATTTAACTTCAAAATAAGACATTTATTAGGTTATGAACTTGTTTTCACTTTGAATAGTGTCATCAATGAAACACAGCCATCATGTCTTCAGTCAGCTCGACATTCATATCTGATCAGTTTCTTTCAGAGACACAAATTGAGAATTGAGGGTTTCCACCAAGATTTCAGAAAAGAGATTCATGCGCATGTGATCAGTTTTTATACAAATAATACGTATTTGACATTAATGTTGTTATTTTTACAATTTGAAAAAAGCACTTTTACTTATCATTCGCGTATGATGTTCTCTCTTTCCAGATCCAGCAGATGAAATGGCTGTGAGGCAAAGGATTTTTAATTCAACATCACCGTTCTCCGGGTCATCCCAGTCTGAGCTGAAGGGGTCATACCCGGCATGCTCAGCTTCGGACCAGGAGACGGAGGATGAGGAAGAGGAGGGGAAGGACTTCAAAATGGACTACATTGCCCATTTAAACCCTTTAATAAATAAACTCCTGACACGTGGGACTGCAGAGCAAGTGGGAGAAATGCCATTGAAGACATCAACCTTCATTGCCCAAGCTGAATGTAATTATGTCTTTTTGATAAAAAAAAAAAAAAATCACATAACTGTGCGTGGACAGATAATTTAACATGAACACCGTGCTCTCCTCAGGTGAAACCCAGGACTCCCAAGAATTCAGTCCATCCGGTTTTGAACGTGCCTTTGTTCCCTCCCCTAACTGTTTTACCAGCAGGTATGACATTACCATGAAATACACACATGACATTGTTTCTGCATTTCACACTTCATATTCTCAGTATGAAAAGTACAATGAGATAACTCCTGTTATTAATTGGCGCAATATAAATTAATTTGCCGTACTTGTGCTTCAGTCTTTCCTCAGAGCACAACAATGTGGCGTGCCCGACCACAGCCTCCATCCAGGAGCCAAGCAGTTCATCAGCACAGCTCTCCCCAAGAAAGAAAACCAGGAAGAGGCAGAAGCGCAAAGGGAAGAAAAAACAGGAGAAGAAGAAAGACAAGCAGCGACTCAGACATCGAACGCGCTCTGGAGTCCCTGAGCAGGAGAGTGGAAGTTCTTTGGTCCAGATCCTTGTAAGAAAATCTTCACATCTCTTTGAATCTTGCATGTGAAATAGCTTTTCACACTGCCATTAAAGAAGTAGGTTGGTACACAGTAGGCCTGTACTCTTGTATCCTTAAATGAACTGAGCGTGCTTGCAGTGTTTTCTTTGTGAGTCATCTTCTAGTATAAATTGCCACATTCTTTGGTAGAGGCTTGATCTCTAGACATTTCCGTGCAAATATTCAGTGGAAGTGAATCACTGAATTCAGACAAAGCTGCCTGTCATGGCCTTGAACGTTTAACCCCTGAGCAAACTTACCTGGGAATGTAAACATCACGTAGTCTAATCAATCCTGCTTTTTGCTTGTCTCCTATAGGAGGAGTCGTCTCTTACTTCTTGCTGTAGCAGCATTGAAAGCACAGAAGAGCAGGACAGAGGGCCGTCTCTCTACAGCAGACCGATCTACAACACAGGCTCCAGCTGCTCTCCTCTGAACTGGAGGGACGAGGTCTGCGGTCCCCTCTCCACTTTCCATTCCTATGGGCAGGACAGCGACTCAGACTCCCTCAGCAGCCTGGGAGACTGTTCGCTGGCCCTTGCTGGCCTCAGAGGCAGCGTTAGTCAGGTGGACCCGTGTTACGCACACCCCTTTTTCAAAGAGGTGGAGTGCGATGCAAGAGAAGAGGAAGACGAGTTCTCAAGAGTTGATTCTGTCAACAATGAGGGGATAATCTTTTATAATGATGTACGTTCTGCTGCTCAGTCTACTTCCTGTCTTCTGTCTTGCTTTAAAATGTGGTTCCACCAAACAAACTTGTTTGTCTGTCATTCTTTCAGAAAATCCAACCTGTGGATTCTGAATACAAGGAAGGGAGGGAGTATGTCCTCAAACATTTCATCAAGGAAGGCTCCTATGGTGAAGTACACAGTGCTGAAGATGTCAACACAGGCTTCAAATTTGCTGTCAAAAAGGTAAATCAGTGCATACCGCCCTCTTTAGTTTTTTCCACTGCCTAGTCTCTGTTTGCTGACTCTTTAGTCCATCCTTTTCCTCACAGATCGCCCTGAAGAGGTTCAGCAGTGAGGAGGTGGGTGCGTGGAGTGCCCTCAGATCTCCTCGTGTGGTGGAACTCTTTGGAGTGGTCAGAGAGGGGCCCAATGTTTTCCTTTTTATGGACCAAAAATCTGGTAAAAAGCGTTACTTGTACCTTTCACACACACACATAAACACATCCTGTATGTACAAAATTCTGCTGCTGTTTAGATCAAAGGTTAGACTTGAAATTGTTTGGATGAGATGTGATCATGTAAGTGCAAACACATGTACAGTAGGTGCAACATTAGGGTAACAAAGATTACAGAAATATGGATGTGATTAGTGTCAGGATGTGGAAGTGGGTGGTTCTGGGGTGCCAGAAATGACTGCTGGAGCTTCCTTGAAGTTATGGTGTAAATCACACTAGAGATCTGTGGTGCCTGTTTGATAAACACAATGACATAGCTCACGCTTTCCAGGCCATAATATAAGTAACCAAATACTATATATTAGTAAATATTAAAGGGGTCTTTATGCTGGTCCTTACCTGTTATTCCAGGCTCCCTGGGCCAGCTGTTAGTGGACCGTGGACGGCTGCCAGAGGACCTAAGCCTCCACTACCACTTGCAAGTCTTAACTGCTCTGGAGTACTTGGTGAAGAAAAAAGTGGTGCATCTAGACATCAAGGGTATGTTATATAAGAGGGATGTTTTGCCATTTTCTCTTTCACATATTTAAATATTTACTAATGCTCTTCATCTTTCTTCATCATTCTTTCTTTCTTCATCTGTGTGACACCATGAAGAAAACTGATTTGACCTCTCGAATGTGTATTTTTTAGCCACAAATACTGAATATTAACTAAAGTCATAACTATACATATATAAATACACAGTTTTATAAAGACAAGACACCAAGTGTACCCTCAAAATAACCATCATCTTAGTTTATTTAAGATAGTAATCTTAAGCAGTCGAAAGTATTTGAGTAATCAACAGTATTTTATAACAAATCTTTTATCTATTGCAACAGAAAAACATTTTCTGTTTTCTGAATTATCTAACTTATGAATGTAAATGTCGGCCCATAAGCACTTTCAGGATGAATTTTAACAGCAGTAAATATAAAGATCAAAGTAACAGTAATAACAGTAAAACTAAATGTGTCAGCTTGACTTCTACTTGTTGTGGTAACTAGTGGAAAACAAAAACATACAGAGAAAGTCATATTTCTAATTAGTTCTCATCAGAGGATTTTGTCTTTGTGCTGCTGTTGTATGGAACACAAGTGTCATAGATACACAGATCAAGCACCTGTGTTGTGAAACCAGACTACCAGAAGACGGGCTGGGAATTTCCCACAGTGTGACTCACGCTGCTTTTTAGAAACAGCGCATGTGCACAGAATCAGGAGAGTTAAGAAAGGGAGAACGAAACAGAGAGGGGGGATGGGACGAGGCGAGCAGGAAGTAGTTAGAGACAAAAGTGAGAGAGAATAAAGTACAGATAGAGACATTTAAGACTGAATAAAGGCAGAAGATGAAATTATGATGAAATGGAAAAAGGTGTATATATAAAAAGAAGGAAAGAGAAAATATGGAAGGAAAGTAAGTTAGAGGAAGAGCAAAAAACAGACCTAAGCTTGTGGACAGACAAACAGCATGATTATGCTGTTGCAGCTCAGACGCCACCTGGTGTCTGTCAGGAAAAACAAGGCATTCATTCCACATTAAAGTGTTTTCTACAGCAGCTGTCCCTCTATGACCTCATATTTCCCTTTTATTTTGCTCATTTGACTGTTTTCTGTCTGTGCAGCTGTCATGTTTCTAATTATGTAATCCATAAACTATACTGCACAAGTCATGGAAATCAACCAGGTGCCACTGAGAGCACTGGGGAATGTCAAGATTAATGCAGTGGATTATTGTTTCCCACAGCTGCCAATGTGTTGCTGTCGGAGGACGGTAGAGACACTTTCCTGTGTGACTTTGGACATGCAGAGAGACTTGACAATCAGGGACAGAGCCTCAGTGGGTCCAAAGGTAAATACTGTACAACTTTAGCGATTCAGTTAAAAAGACTGGAAATTTGTCCACTTCTGTGTCTTAATTCATTGTTTTCCTGATGTAAATCATTGCAGATCTGAAAGGCTCAGAGACCCACATGGCCCCTGAGATTGTAAAAGTTGAACCCCGTGGAGCCAAAGCAGATGTGTGGAGCAGCTGCTGTATGTTACTTCACATGCTAAATGGATGTCAACCTTGGACAAGATACTACACCTGTAGACTTTACCTGAAGGTATACTTCACAGCAACACACAGATTCTACACCCTGCTGTTTCCTCGCAGATGTTGAGTCCGCTCTTCACAGCATACATTTTCGTGATGGTTACAGATTGCTAACGAGCCTCCGCCTCTGAGAGAGATCCCACCTGACTGTAACCCTCTCACAGCTGAAGTTATCAAGGCCGGACTTCAGAAGGATCCAACCAAGAGAGCATCAGCATCTGACCTCAAAGAAAAAACTGCCAGAGCTCTGAAAGAAGGTAACTAAATATGAACTGCACTGCAAAAATATTAATTATTAAAACAATTAATTATTTTTACCTGAAAAAGGTAGTTTGCAGTACCTTTTTTACAGTCCTGAGTAGTGTCTGCAGCCCCAACAACCTTCACCAATAAGGTGGGGGGTGGCCTGTATGTAGCCTGAGGGCAAAAGTTCAGAGAACTGCATTAAGAAAATCAACCTGAGAATATAAAAGAGTGGCGGACATGTCCATCCTATCCTCAGTGGAAATTACCCCCTCAGAGGCACCATTATTTACATCTTGTAATGACTTCATGTGTTGTGTACTTGCAGTGGGAGGACTCACCAGCTCAGTGAAGGGACCCTACACAGAACCCCTGTATATTGACAATAAACATCCGGACTCCCTGCAACTTATCAGTAGCAGCTTTGACTATGAGGATGACGGGGAACATCAAGACTCTGTTGAAAAAATGATCACAGCAGGGAGGAAGATGAAGGAAGTGGACGATGACAATGAAGAGGAGGCTTATTCCAATGAGTCAAAACAAGGCTCACCTTTCTGTCCACAAACGCTGATCTCTAAGTCAAACCACAAAAGGGTCAACAAGATCACCAGCTCAGTTTCTGAACTTGAGCTACGGAAACTGGAGCGAGGTGAGGTTTCTGTCAGCGTTCTGCTAATTTTTCTTGTGTTAAATGTTTGAACTCCACTCATTGTTCACCTGCGTGTTTGCAGATTTCTACCTGAGCAGTCTGTCGCAGCTTCACCCCGCTGAGATGCAGGAGCAGCTCTTGTCTTGTCTCAGCAGCGACCCTTATTCCAACTGGGAACCATGGGACAAAAAGGTAACCCAAAATTTGCAATTGGGTGCATCTTTAATTTACTTCACACTATGCAGAAGGCAAACATTTGGAGTGAGATTGAAAGTCGGTAAATAAGGATCTGAGTTATCAATCAAGACCCAAGTCATCACTTTGTCAAATCATCGTGGTGCTACACAGATCCAAAAATGTTTTGCTGATACATCTCGATTTTTAAAAGTCATGTAGCAGTCATGATGACATCATTATCATTTATTTCAGCTGTGCACTTAATCTGCCTGAAAGTAATTCAATAAGGAGAGATTAATTGGAAGTGTATAAGAATATTTATTGAGGTTTGCAACATAGAAAGATTGGCGATTAGACTCCATTGATGTGAAACATCTCCATTTAAGTGTAGAACTATATGAGGATAGAAAGTGATTAAGGTTAGGAATAAAGGCTTAAAGATCTTCCTAGCTTCAGTCTTTGTCTAAAATCAGTGCCAACCACTGTGAAACACACTCTTGCACATTACAGTAGTTATAAGCAGAACTCATGAAGCCATCACAGATATCCACAAAAAAACATCTGAAACAAGTTGGTTATGGTCTGCAAAGTGTTTTTGTTGAAAATCTGTAGAAGTCATAACAGAAAAATAATTTTTCAGTACTGTGTAAGAATTCAATAAATTTGACCTGTCCAAATACTTGAGAAGTTCCTTCATAGGGTCCATTTAAACAAAGAGTTTCATTGGGGTTCATTAATTTTGGTGAAAGTATTAACAGTTTGGCTTGTGTTGCTCTTTAAAATTGTTATTCCAGGACTCTGGCCGCTGGTCCTTGAGCCTGGGAGACGACTACAGCTCTGGTGTCTACTCCTACAACAGTCAGCCAGATGTACAGCTTTTCAGTATCGATTTACTGAGCCACACACAGCTACCACCACCCTGCTGTTTTGAAGGCAAGATAAAACATCGCTCTTACTTCAAACTATTTAATGTACTACCAACACATCACATGATATAAATTGCTTTTACACCGGCATCTCTCTGCTCTGTGATTGGCACAGGGGTGGATGTCTGCATCAGAAACTTCAACAGGCGAAGCATCCGCATCAGAGAGACACGGCGCGTGAAGGTGGGCCACATCGCCACTGGAATCAGTGATCAGGTGAGGGCCTGCACATGCTCATGTGTCAAGACAGCTATTCATGTAAGTCTGTTTCAGTGTTTGTGAAGAGTGAGATTACACTTGTTTAAGGCCTATGTGTGTCCATTTTTTTCAGATATCTGAGAAGGTTTTCACCTTGGAAACCCAGCAAGGCCAGCAGGTTGCTCATGATGAGGAGGTACAGGAGTCTGGTTTGGAGCTCTGCTGTGTTCCTGCTCCAGATTTCAGCTCTGCCTGGAGGTGGAGGATCAGGGACGGAGTGCTGGAGACGAGATAGAGCTCACAACTCTCTCCTTCCATCGGCCGCAATGTTATCTTAACCGCTGTACATGTGGTTGTCTGTTGAATTGTGAGAGGGTCAATGTTTTCATGAATGGTTTAAATGAATCTGAACCAGAACTGCTTTTTTAAAAACATGTTTTAAATGCAAAGATGTTGCCGTTGTGTAGCTTTTTGTCTGTAAAGTGCTTGTTACTCTGCACTGAGCTTTCTTGGCTGCTCTGTGATGTTGCAGCTTTTATTTTTGCATATTTACATTGAGTCAATGAACAGGATATGAAACTGTGTAAAGTGTGTGATACACCATTGATCTCACTAATTCCCGGTCCAGTCCGTAATACCATAATGGTTAATTAGTTCCACACAGTGAGTATAAACATTTCTGCTGTATTTTAATTACTATATCTGGGAGTTGCTTTGTCTCTCAATAACATTGACATTTTCCTAGGTTATAAATGTAAAAAATACAAACACAATTTTAATCGGTTTGCACTGAGCTATATCCTAAAACTAAAATTATTCCCAACAAAAAATCAAGTCACTTGGTTGTCATGTTCAGTAAATACTGTTTGTGTTCCCACTTGTGGCAGGGCTGAAAAGATGGAAATGTCAGTCATCTGCAAAAGTTCAGGGCAAGACAAGTACTGGCTAGATTTTCATTTTATTTTGTACAATATAGTCCACAGAGAATGATTTGCATTGATCTGATGAACCTCTGACCCTGTATTACCATGAAATTATAAAAAATAAAAAATTTTCAAAAGTGTTGTCTTACTTTAAATGACTGCAATGCCTGGATATTCTTGAGGCCTAAAGGTCGTCACTCAGTGGTTCTAGTGATCCCCGACCTTTTCCCCCCCAGTACTGTCCTTGGGCCACATTTTCTACTTGTACACAAGCAATCTCCACTATTAACAAAACAGATTATCACTACATTTTGTAAGCATATTTATGACCTCCAAAAGTTTAAGCCCTTTCCACTTCGGAGTCTCAAAAAAAAATCAGTATTTGCCAGATTGTCATGTTATCTGCTGAGTGCAAAATTACCTTATTTAAACTTTAAATACCATCCTTCAATACCGTTTGTAGTTTTTGCCCTAGAACTGTTGATGCAGTTACAGTTTTTCTCCATTGCTTAAACACTAAACAGGCTTTTGAACTAAAATTCCAAAACTACAACTCCATTTTTCAAAAAGCACACTTCATTTTCTTATTCCCACAAAACCTATACAAAGCCACAGTAAGAGTTAAAAGATTTATTTTCCATATTACAACTTACAAGATCACTGCAAAAAGATTTTCAGGGAGACCAGAAACTAATTTCAATTTTACAAATGTGATAGAAAAAAGGTGAAAATTTGAGAATATCAAAGTGATTTCTTAGTAAGAAAAAACACCAAGGCACTGACAAACAAGAAAAATGTATAAAAAAACATTTTGTGTAGGTAAGTTTGCAGTTTGAATTACTCACGTAAAAATACAGTACTTTGAATATGTGTGAAGTGAGGTAAGCATCTGTGAGCAATCCAGCCCCTTCTGTGTCTGTAATGTGACATCATCCACAGACCACAAGAAACACAGGTTCATGACAACAGGCTCAATACAGAACTCCGACAACATTTTCTTTTAAGTGGGATCCACATTAAGGTCACACTGCTGGTCAAAATGCCCAAAGGCAGCATGTGATTACATGTTACACAAGATAGGGCTTTAGATTCAGTTTACTGAGATCATGTGATTTTTTTTCAACATGATGATTCATGTTGAACATGAACATAACTTTGTACAGCTGCTGTGGCACTTTTAATATGCACTGAAATAAGGTTGAGCTGTGCGTTCGAGGGGAGTAATTATTTTTGGGGGTTTTGAGCCCAAATATTGAGTAGTTTTTCTTTATCTATATTATTTTGGTAAATCTAACCAGTGTTTGCCAAAATATTTCTTTTTAACTCAATGGCATGTGAACACCCTCCAACACATTCATTACCAGCAAATCATAACTGATTTACACCAGTAAATGCTCACAAATACATATGAAGATGGGTTCTCTAGCATGTTAACACCATGTTGAGATGAATGGAGAGTGGAAAGATCAGAAAAGCAATCTGAGTGGAACTAAAATAAAACTACAATGATAATAATGTGGTAAAGAGTAAACTCTTAACAAGTGTTCTGTCCATATATTTTTTTAGGGCAGAAAGCAGAATGCAGTGACTTTAAAAAAAAATCTGTACCAAGTACAAAATAAATTACTTAAAATGCATTCCCTGTTACAAGTCTGACAAAATTTTCAACCTCACTCCCCGTAATCTTGCACAGCTCACATCCTCAGTGGCGTAGGGATCATGAGTGCATTAGTCTAACTCCCAAATCCCTTGGAAATCAATGGGAGAAAGAAACAAAGAGTGGCTCCTGATCTTGCTCAGTAGTTCTTTCATGTTCTTGTTCCTCTCCCCATTTCACTCAGACGTAGTTCCTCCCATCTTTCACCTGGTTACTCTTCACGATCCAATCTTCTGAATGACTATAACAGTCGTGAGAACACCAGCCAAGAAAACCCCCACTGTCTGCCATGTGGGTGTGCCAAAGTAGGAACGAATACCCTCCTAGAAGTCGTAAACAACAGACACAAATATTAACATGTCATACAAGCAATCAGGAGCATTAGCTCAAATTATGAATTTGAACTGCACTTGTTACCTAGTTACTTACCCAGCCACCTTGCTCCCGGATCCAGTTGATGACATTTTCCCGCAGGTAGTCCAAGGTCCAGTTGATGATTGTTCTGATGATATCAGGAACTTTGGTCACAAGAGCCTGAGAAGGTTTGAACAGGAGATACTTCAGACTTAAGGTATTTCCTATTGAATCATAACTCCACCATACAGAACGTCTCAGATACGTCTTACTTTTTTTTGTTTTAATAAATGGTTAGGTACAACAGAGCCTCTTTACTCACTTTGATGACAAGTCGACAGGCAAAGTAGAACAGAGCAACCACCCTGCCCCAGTTGAATTTTCCATCTGAAAAGATCTCAATGGCAACCCTCAAGAACATATCTTTTGTGGGTCTGAGTGAAGAGTTGTTTATCATACTGCAAAACAACATTATGCAATTAGGGACAAGCCAATTATACAGCTATTACCAGTTAAACCGTGTAATTCATAATTTCTTAGGCTGGAAATTTGATATAACTGACACACAGACAGATGGCCCACCTTTGAAGCTCTGCATTGCCATCCAGCTCATCTCCAATCTGCTGGAGGCACTGGGCAAGCTTCTTGTGGTTTGGGTCACACAGCTCACCTCCACCCAGTTGATCCCTGGTCACAGCAGTATGGCTGTCTCCATACCGCTGAACCCGCTGGTAGATAAAACTACACAGGGAGACACAGGTAGTAATAAGTATGACCCGACTCTTTACCCAGTCTCAACTAAATATTAGATACTCACTCTTTTAATAAATCAGCTCCTACTTCCAGTATCTTATCTGTAGTATTTCCTGAAAGACAAAGGTCAGTGTTCATCATTCAAATAGAAATAAACCAATAAATTAGTGTATATTTAAGAATGTGTGCAAGTTTTAATGAAACTTTGTTTACTGTCACTTTAATCTCAATCTAAACCCACACTTTACAATGAGTTGGATCAAATTATCCAGATTTAACATTACTCATAACAAAGCATACTGTGTCCATTATGTCTATAAACTTATATTTCGTCAGGTGCTTTACTCTTTATAACCGCTGTGTTTATATGTAAAATTACCTTGTGATAGACATTTAACTTACCATATACAAGAATCAGCACATAAGCCCCACAGTCTGTTTGTAGTTAGCAAAGTGAATTAGGCTGAATTATTTTTCCTTAGTTGTTGTTGTGGCCAACTTGAACTAACTTTAACTTTGACATTTTCAAGTTGTAACAACGTAACGTTAATCCGCTGATATCTATGTTTCACTTTTGTTCTTACACATCGTCTTACTCACTCTCGTATAGCTATTTATGCTAGCTAACCAAAGTCATCTATAAAACCGCCGAGTTAACGATCTGAGTTAGCTTTCCTGCTAAACTCTGTTCAGCTAATGTTACTGCTAGCAAGCAAACACGCTAGAACCACTAAACAAAAGCAAATTGTTATAGTGTCATATTATCTATATCTACCACAACGTTGGTGAAACTGTCAAAGTGAATTTAATTTTAATGCTATTGTTGAATATAGCAAGGAGCTACCTTGATCGCCTCCTCCCGGGTGTGATGCCATCTTGTTGTTTGGTCGTTGCTGCTTCCGCACCGCACAAACACCTATGACAACATTTTTTCATGGTTCCCCTCCCACCC
Source organism: Lepomis gibbosus (assembly GCA_029875015.1). NCBI lineage: Eukaryota > Metazoa > Chordata > Actinopteri > Centrarchiformes > Centrarchidae > Lepomis > Lepomis gibbosus. The sequence continues at coordinate 10,107 of JAPMOB010221792.1, read as the reverse complement.
GTATTTTCGACAACTCTACCTCTGATTGGCTAGTACCGACAGCGTCAGCGGACTGACGTGCTGACGTATATCGTAACGTTCAAGTGAAGGTGAGATCACCAACTATCGACCAATGTTTTGTGACACTTTTCACGTCGAGGGTTTTGTTTATCACCTCCTGTTTTACAGTTTTTGATATCTGTGAAGCCAATTTGAAAATGTTTTTTCAGACAGTCATCACAACAATTAGAACATTTTTCAACATGATATTGTCAGTGTACCTCCTGAATGGTATTATGGATGGTATTCAACAGGAAAAAAGATTTCTATATAAATATCTTTTATCGAATAAGGTGGGAGAGGTATCCATTAATATGATGCATAAATACTACGTGGTCAATTTTTTTCTTTCTTCCAGATCATTGACACTAATTGCTCTTTTTGTAACTCCCTGAAACAACTGTGCATTTGTTTTAGACGTATGTCCGTATTGAAAAATTCTGTTCAGATGTTCTTGTCTTTACACAAATATTCTTTAATGAGTTGTGTTTCTCTTTCTTTTAAATATATTCTTTTTGAGCGTTTTTGTATTCAAGAGGGAGGATGCTATTTTTACATTTGACTAATTATATATTCATAAGTCTAAATTTAGTAACTGTAGACTATTCTTTCCTGTTTTCAAAATTTTCCTTTCAATATTCTAGAAAGTATTCCTTTTTTTTTTTTTTTTTTACCCTTTTCTGATTGTATGTTGTGATGTATCTGTGTCTTTTGTGCCCAACAAAACAAACAAAATTGTAGTCGTCAGGCCCCCGTTGAACGAGGCTTTGGGAGAGCTTAGATTGCGAATAAACAATGAGGGGTGTGTTTGCACTATTATATCTATCAGTTCATGAAGTTAATGAAACAATAAAAAAACGTGTTTTTCGTTTGAGCCTCGCCTTTTCATAAACGTCATTTCCCGTGCCTTGCAGTCTTCCGTCCGTCGCGCGCATTCATAGGCCTCTTTACGACTCGGCTGGCAAAGATGGCGGATGCACAAGTACGTTCAGGAAAACGGCGTGGTGAATTTAAATCGATATTTCTACACCTAAATGAGCACATTTGTCAGGGTTTATTAAGTATGTCGTATTTATAGGCCCATTATACACGACCCTGAGCCCTTTCAAATCATATACAGGCCTTTTTATGTGGTATTTGTTGTCGTTCTGCGTACCCTCGTGTAACGTTCAACTAGCCGGAATGCTAACTTTGTTAGGTTAGCCTGCTACTGGTTAACTCTCTTTAGTTTAACAGTGCATTGCTTTGTATGAACTACAAGAGGTAACTATTTGCATCAACGTGTCATCCCCTATAAGTTGTTTAACGATAAACTGTTCTTCGTCTCCGTTATAAGAGGAAGTTGGTCTTTAAGTAGCTGGCGTGGCCGGGTGGTGTTGAGTGGCTTCACATTGCTTGGTTGTATGTGTTGCACGGCCTTAACGCGCTGATCTCCTTGTTCCACAGACCGAGAGGGCTTATCAGAAACAGCCCACGATCTTCCAGAACAAGAAGCGTGTTCTTGTCGCAGATGGTGGCAAGGAAGTCAAGGAAAAGCTCCCCCGCTACCACAAGAGTGTCGGGTTGGGCTTCAAAACCCCAAGAGAGGTAACTTAATGTCCGGAAAAGTATCCAAATTAATGTATACAACTGTTACATTCTTCTTTTGTTAGCTGCAAATGATGTCTTTCTCACGATGGTCTTCCAAGCCTACAGGGTTCTGACGATAGTGCCTTTTGGCAATACTGATGCAGCCATGAGTTATAAAATGACCTGATTTCATGGCTGGGCAATATGTATAATGACACTAACAATAACTTTATTTTCACCAGGCTATTGAAGGCACTTACATTGACAAGAAATGCCCCTTCACCGGAAATGTCTCCATCCGTGGCCGTATCCTCTCTGGTCAGTATAACACTTCACAGTATATGAAACTGTATTGGACTGGCTTGGGTTGCTAAATTTATGTTTGCACACAAACTTCCTGACATTGATCACACTGCTGTAATATAATAAAATGGCACAAATTGACCTATCAATGCTCAAAAGCTTACAGAACTAATATAGTTGATGCAATTATCTTTCACTTGATCCAGAAATATGTGGACACTAAGTACTTTGGCAGACCAGGCAGTGGATGTTGTATTTTGTATACAGTTAAAGACTTTATGTCTTGAGATGCTGTTATAGTGATTTTATTCCAGTTCTACTAGGGTTAGACTGGCCTTTCTGGTTCTGTGAGTATAGCTGCCTTAAGTTTTTGCTCTGTTGAGCACAAGATGAGCAAATTTCCGGACTGCAAATCAGCACATCCTTGTTACAGATGCAGGTGAAGCAACCCAAGCCAGAACCAGTTACTTTACAGGCCACAAACTCTATACTGACTTTCCCTTTTCTTGTCACAATCCTGCAAATGATGTTTTTCTCACGATGGTCTTCCAAGCCCTCTGGGCTCTGCCGATAATGCCTAATGGCAATACTGATGTAGCGGAGTGACACTTAAACCCCCACCCCCCAAAAAAACAGTCAATTTCTTAAGTGTTTCAAGTGTTTTCACCTTAGATTTGAGCACTCACATCAATGTGCGTTGAAGACTGAACATGCCTTTAACATTAATACTCACCTTTTTTTGTGTGATCTATAGGTGTGGTGACCAAAATGAAGATGCAGAGGACCATTGTCATCAGACGTGATTACCTGCATTACATCCGCAAGTACAACCGCTTTGAGAAAAGGCACAAGAACATCTCTGTCCATCTCTCACCTTGCTTCAGGTACTACGCCTCACTTAATGTTTGCAGTTCAGGTCTGGGAAAATAGTGCAGTAATGTTTCCCCTCAGCCAAATTTGAATCTGACTTTTTTTAATTATAAGGCATATGTCCTACCTCTTTTTTCTCCAAAGAACAATATTTCTATTACAGTTCTGTAGTCTAAATGCCGATGTACATTTTTGTGATCTAGCCAAAAAGTACATAATTTGCTGCAAATGATGTCTTTCTCACGATGGTCTTCCAAGCACATGAAGCTCTGACGACACTGCCTATGGCAAACGCTGATGCAGCTTTACTCCTGCCCAAATGTTGCTAAGTGCTTGGACAGAGGTACCCCAACCACCTGTTAATATCTGTCTTGGTTGTGGTGTTTTTCTGCAGAGACGTCACAGTTGGAGACATTGTGACTGTTGGAGAGTGCCGACCACTCAGCAAGACTGTGAGGTTCAATGTCCTCAAAGTGACAAAGGCTGCTGGAGCCAAGAAGCAGTTCCAAAAGTTTTAGGTGAACAGGAAGGCTGCTGTTGACTGACTTGTCTCACTGTCAAATAAAGAAAATCTTGTTTAATTGGCCTTTTCTGCTGTTTGTCTTGTCATCCTCTTTGGACCTGGAACTTAACAATATATGATAAAATCAGCTCAGCTACCTCTGGTTTTTGTGTTCTTCTTTCTGAACTGTTCAGTTTTTGCTTGTGAATCATGTGTTGAGGCTGTAACCAGAGGAAATTGATTTGCTCATGGATGAAATTGAGATAATTTTAACATCAAATTAAGACATGCAGAAAAAAGACTGCATATTTATTCTGAGCATTTAAAGAATGAGGAAATGTCATTTTAGTAGAGAAATTGGTAATATCTAATGAGGCACTTAAGCTATTTTTTCAACAGTAAATATTTAAATGTAAAACTGCATGGTAAGCTTAACAGTGAACCCATCTGAAACTGCATCCATTTTCTCTTTCAGATAGTGGTCCAATGTTCCTTGGGAAGTAAACTGGCTATTTCAAAATGATAGTATTTCTTTGGTAAGGGAGCTCAAGTCCAGCAAAAGAAGCCATATAACAGATGTGACAGATGGTCTGAATTAGGAACTTTTTTCCTCTGTTGCATTAACTTATGTCTCCAAGGAATTGACCGTCTCTACTACCACAAAAAAATCCCCAAGTTAACAAGTCAGTCCAGGAGTAAGTATGATCAAGCCCAGAATTTGGAATAAACGAAAAATATCCATAAGACATCAGTTTTTAAATTATGGAGTAAGGATTAGATGAGACCATTGCAGAAAAAATAGTAACCAGTAAATTGAGGTACAAAAAAAACCAGTTCTCTCACCTGACTCAAGACTTACAGAAAAACAAGATTTGTCATAAAGATAATTCACAAAAAAATGAGTTGTTGGGAGTATGTAATTTACAACATGTACAAGATATTAAGTACAACACATTATCTCTGAAGCTAGCAGGAAAGACTGGGCCTGACCCCCTCCCACCCGGGACACGAACTGTTTCACAACCTCCCATCAGGACCAAACAGCTTCTCCCCGTCTGCAGCTGGCCTCATCAACAAGACCCAGGAGACTCTCATGCCCCCCTAAACAAGCAAAACAGCTAATTCCGTTTCACATCTGAGAAACAGACATTTTGACATTAGGTGTATTTATATGTATATATATATATACACACACACATATAATACAAAATACAATATTTCGCTTTTTCGGTAGATATTCGATATATTATATAGTCGATATATTCGAGTATATTCATACGAGGTGGCACTCTGGATCCACATAAAGAATGTCATCGTTTCAGTTCCTTCAAAACTCAATTCGCTATTATAAATACATGGTGTTATAGTATGCCTTGAAATTTAATTACTTTTTTAAAGCAAGCAGTATATCTGTGCACAGCCGCGCCTCTCACTGTTTCACAAGTTTACAACATGATTTTCCCATAAAAGAGATAATGTCCAGCGGATGGCGACATATAACAGATTTGACTCCAACACTACACGATGAATCAGGAGCTACTTTTAATCCAGAAGTAAAAGCTCCTCTGGCAAACGTCTGCATTCATACGTTAGATGGACGTCATACAAAACTGTACTAGTATTATAAATTCTACATTTTTACATGTGTAAGTGTGCATGCACGTGTAAATGACCTAATTCTGTGAAAAAAGTTGTTCATTTACAATAGTAATACATCAAAAAGTAAGAATTACATCACTGGCTTTCCTAAAAATAATAAGGTATCTCGATCAACTAACTAACTTTCCAATAAGGAATGTGATTGAATGATTGAACGTCCTGAAAGTGCATCATTAACCTATATATTAGGATACTTAGGAGGAGTTTGTTCTCCAAAAATCCTTTTTCAGGTTTTCTGCCTCTATCCCCAGGAGAAAACCCCCCCAAAAATACCCAAAATGAATCAGGTATAACTCCCCAACCACAAACCATATCTGCATATTTCTGGCCTCTTTTAATAGGTCGGAAAAATAAATCCATTTTAAGTAAACCTTTTTATTAGGGGAGTGACAAGACATGATATTGAGTTCACGAAAGACAACGAGACAAGATTTTTAAGAAATAGAAACTACTTTTTAATAAAACCTTTATGCTGAATTATATTAAATTTTTGAGCATTAAACACTTAATTTCCTGCTTTCTGGCGAATTCTTCTGCACCAATTTATGGTTGTTTTTTTATTTTATTAAAGGGAAACAGAATTCAGGTGGCAGGTGTGACCATTCAAGATATAAAAATAAAACTTATGCAATAATGCTCTCAGACATTCTGTGTTGCTTTCAGATATTGTTCTTTATGTTTCTCCTGTGGGTCAACTTTTCTTATGTGATGTCATCCCTGCTGTCAGCACAAATGCAGACATGATTCAGTCTTCCCTCGACTTTTGTGTCTTTGTTTGGGGAAGTAACCTCTTTAAATGTGCGTGTGACACTTTTTCTTCATGATTAATTGGAATTCAGTTATAAACTTCTGGACTTTACTATCTCCTGTGTTTAAGCAGGATATCTGCTCTTGTTAAAAACTTTCTGCACATTCAAAATCTATCCCACATGTCTGTGTTCTCTGACATGTAATGAAAGATTTGCATTACTATGAGAATTCATAACATTTTTGTGGCAATGATTTTCTTTTAAAGTTGAAAGCCTCCTTTAGTAGGCTACAAAAGCGAGACAGTGTCTGTAAAGAAGGTGTAGATGTTTAGTACTAAAGGTGCCTGGTATAAAATCTAAATTTTAAGGCAATATCTCCATTATGACCAAGATCCTGCAGCTAATAATTCAGCTGAATGTCTTCTCCTGCCCCTCAAGTACAACTGTAACTTTACATTTGATAAAAAGAAACTAAAATCCAACATTTGTAATACTATTTATAAAGGTATACCCAGCGGTTCTCTATATTATGGCCATGTTTGCTGTTTACATGTTGACGTTCATGTGAGTTTTTCTTTAAAACACACACACATTACACATAGCACTAATCTATCTATTGATCCTATGACTCAAGAACTCTATTTTATACAGGCAGATAACTTCATAATAAAAAGTCCTCCAGATATGAAATTACTCATCTCAGTGAGTGTTCTTGTTTTTGAATGTCAGCACTACGAGTCAGCCACACGATGGCGAAAAAGACCATGTGTTCGAATGGAACATTGGGGTGCCGTTCTCGTCAGTCCCAGAGGGCAGAGGGGCAGTCAAGGTGATACATCCTATTATGCTTCATGAAGTGTATCACCTATTTTGCACGGCCCAGGAGAGGAGGGCTCTGCAGCAAGTGATTAAAACTGCTCAGAAGATCCTTGCTAACCATCTAGCGAACATCAGTGATGTAGATGATGTTAGGCGCCTACGCTGAGCCCAAAGGATACTAGAGGAGACATACCCCCCCCCCCCTTTTAAACTCAGATTCATCCTCAGCACTGCTCTGTTGAACATAGTCTATTTCTGTTTACCATTTTATGATTGCTTTTGTATTACTCTATATTATCTGCTATGTAGCACAAGGGAGTTACAATAATTTCACTTTACAACCTGTTGTGACAAATAAACCTACCTTCTACCTTCTGAATTATCTATTTTGCCAATCACTGTCATGTCCTGTGGTGGAGTCAGAGTTAATGTTGCACATGCTCTTATTTTGTGTAGCATACATAGGAAGTAGGCTGGTCATTGTGGAAATACTAGTCTGATAGCGGTCTGAGTTTACAGTTGACTGTTAGTTGTCATAGATATGGTCAGTAGCTTTACTTAAAACTGTAGGAAGTTATGCTCAACATGTCTGTGCGCAATATGACATGTTAAAAGGGAAGCTGTAGATGTTGTAGATAACATCGATGTCATCAATTTTCATATTACAGATGTTTATTTGAGGCTATTACGCTCTAGAAAGCTTTGGCAAAATTGACCCAGAGGACTCACTGACCTACTCATCTGAATTATTGTTCAATGGTAATTCTATGTATGCATGCAAAAACAATAATGCTGATACACAAAACCTCACAGCCACCAGTATTTTTAGATTCATTTTTACATTTAATTTTCTAATTTATTTTTCCAAACACACAGGCATTTTACCTTCAAAACAAATAATCACAATGTTGGTCCATATTGTAGCTGCACAAGAACATGATTAAAGCAAGACATTATTAGATGAAACTAGAGATACATGTGCAAACATGGGCATTGTGCAGAGAAAGCTTAACATTTATTTTGATGCACAGTTGATGAATCTGATGAATCATATTGTGAAGAGCAGAAAACCACTGAAGGTGTTGTAGTTCATGGCATCATCATAGACCACCCTGTTTGCTTGGAGCTCCACGTACACGTTGTCCCCCACCTCAAGGGGGATGACCACAGCATTGCTGCCCATGTCATTGGCATCAGACCCTGCAGTGTCCCAGACAGATGTTAGCCGTTCACTGTTCTTCATGAGGCTCACAACAGAGTTGGGAACAGGATTGAGGTTGTTGAACATGGAGTATCGAAAGAAGTACATTCCTTTGACCACTGCTGTGAAAATACCTGCCAAAAGAAGGATATTGTTTAAATTTAACGAGTTCTTATTTATCTTTCTCTCTCTGTGTGTCTCTTTCTCTCTCTAGTATACACTACCTGTTGAAGGATTGTAGCTATTGCCAGTGTTGGAGAAGACCCTCTTATACTGCAGTGGGGTAACAGTGGTGAAAGGTCCAATATCTCCAGAGCCAGATTCCCTGAGAGCTGCAGAAAAGGCCACCTGAGGTCTGCCTGAGAGCATCACATTACCACAAACACATAAGAGGTAAGAATTTATAAAGCAAAGAATTATTTCCCATTATTATATTCCATGAAAACATTTGCTCTGTTACCTCTAGTCAGGCTCCGCAGTTCCAGAACGTCTTTTTCAGTATTTTGCAACTTATCCTCCAGGAGTGTTATTTTTTCTGCCATGTTTGTGACTTTCTCTCCCACTGCTCCCAGGTTTTGAATGATAGAGGTGAGGAAGCAGGTGTCACAGCAGCTGGTTGATCCTGAGCACTGACTGACTTTATCATTGTTTTCATTAACTTGGGCTTCACATAAACAGCAGCTAAATGCTAGAATCAAGAATGCAATCTTCTTCATCCTTGTGGTTTTGAAGATCTCTGCTTCTATGCACTTATTCTCTGTCAAGCCTCCCTCTTATATACTTCATCTGACATTGCGCAAAACAAAAAACACCAGCTTCAGGAAACACCCATTTAAAAAACTGTCATCTTGGTTGAGATAGTTGGGAAAACACAAAACTTCAACAAATGATAATAATAATCATACATTGCATTAATTTGGAACATCTTACTGTCTGGCAACGTTTACAAAGTGCTTTATAGGCCTGGAGTTGTAAATCTTTGCATAAATCAAGTCCAAAGAGTTGTTATCAGATTTAAAAGATGATACTGATTCAAAGGGCATTCTGCATTTTGTTACCCATGCCTCGTAAATGACTCCACTCTGGTTAACAAGAAACTAAAATATCTACAGCTACACACAGTTACAATAGAGGCCTTGTCATACTTTGTAGATAAGGTAAAAATAATAGACAATCATTGTAGGGATTCTTAAATTGTTGAGACAGTCTGTAATGATAAATTGTCTTTTACAAAGGAGGTTAAGTAAGGTCACATTATTATGATTTCCTCTTTTCCACAGTATTATATGTTGATACTACAGCATATGTTATGTAATCTAATCTTCAGTTTATTTTGTTTCCTAATGTGGCATGTGTTGCTTAAATTGTGTATCTGTGATACTTGTTTTCATTTGTTTGATTGCCCATGTGCTCATACGCTACTGTATATTCTGACAGTGTTATTAATCTAAATAATCATTTGAAATTGCCAATACAGATATTTTTTTATCAAATTAAACTCAATACATTATTTTGAGGCAGAAACACTTTGCTTTTGACACTTTTTGAAAACTTTCACAATGAATTTGTATGATTCATTTTGCTGAGTCCCTTTCTGTAAGGTCATTTGTTTATGATCGCTGACTGTGAACAGGTGTTTTGTGGGTATTGATGTTACTTTTTTATGAAGAGACTTAAAGTAAATTCTTTGCTTCAATGGTCAGTGCCTTAAATGCCTAACATGCATTTTTAATTATTTAAAGCTATAAATATTATATGTATGTAATATGTAAATAGTCATTAAAATATTTCCATTTTCTGAGCTCATTGCCCCAATTATTGGGGATGACAAGGTCTGACAGTAATGTGACACTAATTAAATCTCAGCAGCAATGAAATAAAGAATAGCAAGTGAGAGCAAACCCAACATGTGGTTCTAAAGAAGTGCATAAAGCAGAATTTACAGTATTATTACGGCTATGAATAGGTTGGAAACCTAAACAAACAGAACTGTGATTCATCAACTCAGTTATTTTCAACATAATCCTTCTGATGTTCTACTTTCAGAAGCAGCAGCTTTGAAGGAATTTAAATGTCCTCCATCTTTGATTATAGTCTGTTAGACATGGTGTTCAGCTACTTAGGCGAACAGGAGGAGGGATAATCATTAGAGAAACAAGATGGTTAATTACTGTGTTATCCCACGGGCTTCAGCATCACTCTGATGACGCTGTGGCTATTGGAAGAAATGACCTCCTTCCCTTGTACAGTTACAGCCGTGATGATGCTCAATAGTGTCTGAGATCCAAATAAACATGCAAATACATGCACTCAACAAGCATTGGACCAAAGTTTATTCATGTCTTTGTGTTTCAGCTGAGTCAGTTGCGTCAATCAGTGAGAACCCCCCCACACCC